>JAJOOH010000421.1:0-52279 GCA_029582605.1 Solanum gracilifrons | reverse complement strand
TCCGAAAATGACTTCTCTAGTGGAAGCAGAGAATACAAGTTCTAAGTGTCATTCCACATTGATTGTGTCCTCACAATCCTCCAACACATCTCATCTTCATCCACACACCCATCACCCTACCTGCCCTTACATTTTAAATACCTACTACACCCTTAGTTTGATGTAGAAGACAAAATTATTGCTTAATAAAAGTAGAGCATGAAGGGAAAATGACTAACGATATCCTCGAGCAATATGGTTTAAAGACACCCTTTACATATGCATTGTTTATATTTGAGATAACAAACAAAATTCAATAGAATGTGACGGAAATGCACAAAGTGCAACTCTTACAAGTCATTTGTTGATTAATTGTTGTTCACCTGAGTTTTTCCAGCCTTCCTTTTTGTTGCATTCTTTCTCCCTTTTGCAGATAAAGGACAAACTAGGCTTTCAACGTAGATTTCCGCCAGACGCCAACCGTCAAAGTTAAAGTTAATAACCTTGGAATATCTGAAAGAGTCATCCTTTGAATTGTATGTCATGATGTTACTTTTTTGATCAAGTGAAGTAGAATATGTCATGACTATACTAGATCCAAAACAAACCAAAATTTCACCTCTATTTGATATGAAAGAGGGTGGAAACAGCATATAATCATAATCCACAAAAGGATCATCTTTTTCCATGATTCTTTAATCCCATACACCTTCATAGCCCAAACATCTACATGACTAACCATATTATCACAAAAGACAGAAAAATCACTTCCAAACACTCCAAGACTCGAAGAAAAATGTCTTACTCCATAGGAGGGCTGCTCCACCTTTCCCCATTTCTCATCAGCCAAATCAATAGAAATGATGTTCCCGTCTTTATACATATTAAACAAATCAGCGCCATTGACAGAACCTACAATCGAGAAATGATTGTGCAATTTCTTGTAGGGGTAATCCAAGTCACATGCCTCAGTTACAGACTCATAATGTAAGGAACTAAGAGTAAAATATTTAAGAGTATACTCATAAAAACCATTCATAGCTGCACGAAAAATCATCATAAGGTTGTGCGGGATGGGCAGGTTTAAGGCTATGTGGGGTGGGGCGGGTCTAAGGTTGCGCAGACGGTTTGAAGTGAGTTTTTTAAAAACTAATGTGGGGCGTTGTGGGTTGCGGGTATATGTGATTTTATGTGGGTTTAAACTTAATTTTAATTTACATGATATAAGAGTTATAGAACAATATTTATTAAGATAATTTCTTTAAAGCTACTAAAATATTCAAGATAGTAAATGAAAATGGTTCAATAAAAAATAATTCAATTTCTTACATGTTTCCCAATTGACTTCTAAAAAATAAAATTTTAAGTCACTATCTTATTAAATTAAAATAACTTAATAAAAAAATAAATTTATTTTTATGAATTTCATTTTTAGTTTCAAACTTAAATAGAAAAAGGAAATATTAAAAAAAATGCGGGGCGGGTTCATGTGGAGCGGGTCTATGCGGGGAGGGTTAAAAATAAAAAAAATGTTATGTGGAGTAGGACGAATTAAAATATTTACGGGTTAAGCTCAACCCACTCCGCCTCACCCCGTACCGTTCCATGGCCATCCCTATATGACTATATCTAACTACGTAATACCAACAAGGCCGAAAATTTGTTATTTATTTTGTCTCAATTCCCAAGATACAACTTCTTTTAGTTGATCAGAAAAAGAATGATAATTATGTTGTAATTTAATTATAAAATTCATTTTGTCAAAATAACTACTTCATTTTTTGGACTAGAGTCACTAATATTAAACTTACATTGATCCGTATTCACTCAATAATTTGGATACAAATGAGAAAAAAAGAAGATAATTTTAGAGATATTCCTTCAAATTTCGCTCTATAATATTTACTATTGGTGTAATATACCATAATTATAATAAATTATAGTTGAAAATAAAAAGAACAAAAATAAATAAATAATCATTTAGGCTGAGGCGTGGATATTTCGCTCTCTTTAAGGAGATTCAAGCCCACTGCGGCATAATCTACATCGATTCCGGACATATTTATGTATTATGTCTAGTAGAATTTTTTGATTGAATTTTGCAAAGTATTATTCTGAATTTTCATTTTAAAATTTTGTTTCAAGTACAAATTTTTCACTAGAAAAATAGAGTCAAATTTGGTTTTTGAGTAAAACCAAAAGCTTAATACTACCCATGAAAATCTTGCATTGGAAATCAAATGGACTCCTTAACTTCTATTGTTAGTAATTATTATAGTCAAAATCCAAATCTTTTTATGTAATGACTTAGTAATAAATAAAAAGGTAATAGACGAAAATATGGTTCAAGTGTTGTTGTTGATTGTTTTTCTTAATATGTGGGTATTGCCTTAGAAATTCAATTAATATGGAATAAAGAGAATAATAAATATAAATCAATTATAATTTGACAAATTTTCCCTTTTATATTATTTTTTGGGAAAAAGGTCAAAAATTCCCTTAAACTATGTGAAAGGAACAAAAATGCCCTCCATTTATAGTTTGGCTCAAAAATGTCCTTACCATCAATATTTTGGTTCAAAAATGCCCTTAAACTATGAGAAAGGAACAAAAATGCCCTCCGTTTGTAGTTTAGTCCAAAAATGTCCTTGCCACCAATATTTTGGTCCAAAAATACCTTATTGTTATTTAATGGGTAAAAAATGCTCATTTTCTAAATAAATATTTATTTTTTCTCTTGGGAAAAGGACAAATATATACCCCGAACTATCGTAAATGGTATGTAGATACCCTCCGTCATATGCTTGGGACATTGGGGGCCCTGCCATCCAAAAATTAGAGCATATATACCTTTTATACTAACAGACATAAACATGTCATAATCTTATATATCCACCTACCCGACATTTATTACATATTGATCAACAGATAAGATTATGTCATGTGCCCCTCTTTAGTCTTCCGTTAGAGTGAAGGACATATATATGCTCTAGTTTTTGGACGTCAGGGGCGCCAATGTCCCAAAAGTATGACGGAGGGTATCTGCATACCATTTACAATAGTTCGGGGGTATATTTGTCCTTTTTTCCCTTTTCTTTTTAACACATTCTTTTTCTAATAGTTTTTTTTTAAAAAATTTAGCAAATGTTTATCTTACTTCAATTCAGAAAAAAATAAAAAATAAAAAAATTTCTTATTTTATTATCATTATTTTTTATCGTTATATAAATAGAAATTAATGATGGTTATACTATGATCGTATATATATGACATAAATTATTTGTCGAAAGGGTACATGAAGTTATTCTATTTTAATTGATAAAATGAGATTAAGAAGAAAATACATATTTCCTACATTTTATTTGTTAAAGTCATTTTAGAAGAAAGAAAATAAGAATAGTGTTTTTAATAATATTTTAACTAGGAAGAAGATGTCTTTAATAATATTTTAACTAGGAAGAAGATGTCTTTAATAATATTTTAACTAGGAAGAAGATGTCTTTAAAAAGAAAAAAAAATATTTATTCAGAAAAGGGCTTTTTTTACCCATTTTGTAACTATAGGGGCATTTCTAGACCAAAGTATCGACTGCAGGGGCATTTTTGAACCAAAGTATTGACGGTAAGGACATTTTTGAGACAAACTATAAACGGAGGGTACTTTTTTTCCTTTCACATAATTTAAGGGCATTTTTTACCCTTTTCCTTATTTTTTTTTCCATATTAATGCATATGATTAAAAATATAACTATTTAATAAATACTTTAAAAATAAATCAACACAAATAAAGTAGTACTTGTTTTTCTTAATCTGTGTGTATTGCCTTAGAAATTCAATTAATATGGAATAAATAGAATAATAAATATAAATCAATTATAATTTGACAAATTTTTCCTTTTATATTATTTTTTCATATTAATGCATATGATTAAAAATATAACTATTTAATAAATACTTTAAAAATAAATCAATACAAATCAAGTAATATATATATATATATATATGCAATTGATTATTATTCAAATTGGATATCTTCACATTAATAAGTTTTCATATCAAACAAGATATATAAGTCAAATACATAATTAGACATAATAAAAGTGAAGGCTAAATTTGGTATGCAATTGATTTTTATTCAAATTGGATATCCTTACATTAATAAGATGTCCATATCCAACAAGGTAAGTCATTTACAAAGTTACACATAATAAAAGTGAAGGATAAATAAGGTATGCAAACATAAACAATTTTCCATATGAAATAAGGTAAGTTAATTACGAAGTTACACATAATAAAAGTGAAGGTAAAATAAGATATGCAATTATATTGATTTTATTCCTTGAATTTCTTTAGATCAACAAGTTTTCACATCAAGCAGGGTAATCCATATACAAATTAAAATTACCACAATTACTAATCATAATTTAGGATTCACAAAATTCCTTTCTCTATTGTTACTTTTTGTGGTAAAATATTGTACCTTTTCCTAATTTATATTTCATTTAAAATACATTAATTTTAATAAAATATCATTTTAAAAGAATTTTTGTAACTGTTTTCTTTTAAAACCCTTTAACTAATATAAAAGTGGAAAATAACTTTTTTTCTTCTTCTTAATCTCCGTTTATCAATTAAAATAGAATTACCCCTTATATTTTTTTAGCTGATGATATATGTCTTATATGTAATATCATAATAACTACATCTTTAATTTTTATTTAAATAGTGATTAAAAAATATTAGTAAGATAAAAAATATATGTATTTCTTAATCTTTGTTTTAATCGAAGTAGAATTATCATTTGTCAATATATTCCTTGATTTTGAAGTTGATATGAGAAAGTGGTAAGTAATAACCCCGTTGATGATATTTTAAAGATATTTGGTAATGTGAAGCAATTTAATAAATTTTATCGTTTTATGCATTATAACTGTTGTATCTTAACTTTAAAATCAATAATTATATTAACAAGTGTTTATCATTCTTTGATTTGGAATAAATTGAGAGATATAATTTTTTTCTATTTTATTAGGATTTTTTTTTATCGTTATCTAAATAAAAATTTATGATGGATTATTATGGTCTAAATACATAAAAATTAAAGATGGTTGCAATGCTTTTATTAGGAAAAAGAATGTATTTAAAAAGAAAAGAAATAATATAATTATTAGAAAAAAGGATATTTTTTATACCAAAAATAATAATAGGGGCATTATTTTGGAACAAACTATTAACATGGGAACATTGTGGTTCAATTTTGCATAGTTTAATGACATTTTTTACCACTTTTCATACAACTTATCATAGTTAAGTAATTTAATGAAGTAAAATACATCTACTCTGTTCACCTTTACTTGTCCATAATATCAAAAATAAATTTTCACTTTTACGTGTTACTTTTTACATATCAATAAACAGTTACTTTTTCTTATATTTTATCCTTATTATTAATTACTTATTTCTCAAATCATTTTTCAAGACCAATATGACAGTAAAAGTGAACGGAGAGAGTATCTATATCTATCTATATTACGTTAAAAGCATGAAGATCTTTAGAAATGTTGATTGAAGTTTTTACCCTTTATTAAAAGACTCTAAAATAGACAAATTTGTCATTAATTTTTTTTTCTCAAGTAAATCATTTAATTATATCATATAATATTAGGACTTTGAAATGAATTCATTACTTATTTATAAAAGATAAGAATTCCTAATATTTAATATTTTAAAATTGAATAATATTTATTTCTTGATATTTTTTCCTTATTTGAACCACAATTTATTTACCATATTAATTTTGGAACTTAGAACTAAATATTTTTTCATATATACATACTTAAATACTTATGCTCTGAACTACTTTATGTGCTTGCTGGGCTTACTATTTCTACCATACATATATTTAAGAGGTTGTTTGATAGAGTGTATTAGAAAAAAAAAATATTTGTATTAGCCTTGTATATTACTAGTAGCGTATTTGGTGCTCTTTTTCCAACTTATGTATAACTAGTGTTTGCATTAGTTATACACTCTATTGTGTATTAAGGCGTGTATTACTAATCAATACCATGGATTTCTAGGTATTAGCAATGCAATGGTTTTAATACATGCAGTAGCATGATTAAAGACCCAATTGTCCCTCAAAATATATTTTACATCTTTTCCACCATAATAGTGGAGTGTATCTTTGTAAATAATTTTTTTATGCCATACATGTTATTTTTAATGCATCAAGCTAAACAATGCATAAAAATAATTTATGTATAATTAATGCAAGCATAACTAATACATGCATTGCTAATACAAGCATTACTATACACTCTATTTACCATTATTCTTATACACTCTATCAAACGAGAGGATCAATATATATATCAATAAACACTAGGCTTCTTCAGTAGAACTTGGTAGCTGCGGAGAAAATATTTGAGGTGTACATCCCAATGGAGAAAATAGCTGCTCTACTACTACTACTACAGCTACTGCTTGCTTTGTGATGCATATGAGGCGACTTACTAATAACTCCATGGCTTCTTTCAAACATGTCATATAAAATGATGCAGAGTGCGTGGTGTAAGAAGAACTGGTAAAGATCACGAGGGAGAACAAACCTCAAATTTACCCTCGCGCTGTACTGCATCTTCAATTGTTTCATCTTTTTACCGACCACCCTGCCATAAGATGCTTATATCTAAATCAGAGATTTCAGCAAATATAACAACAATCAAAGAGAGCATAAAAATCACATATTAAGAAGTTTCGAATCCATGGATCAGTGTATACCTTTGGGAAATAACAATCCTTTGGCTTAACCCTGTCAACTTACGAGAAGAACTTCAAAGGCATCTTCATCTACCAACGATACATCGATCTTTCCATATTAAAATAATACAACAAAATCAGAAAGAAATGATCAGGATTGGGCATATAGTTAATCATTTAAAATCTTTCTTATACATAGAATGGTTCAAATATTAGCCCAAAAGTTTGAGATTTAGAAAAAGTTTATTGGATTTGGAAGAAAACTTTGTAGCTAACAGAAGAAGAGAATTATATGGAAGAGAGAAGACAATTTCACTACCAAATAGAAAAAGAAAACAAGTCATATGGTATATTACCTATATTTAAGCTGTGACTGTCACTCTACTTGCTGCTGAAGAGACTCAAAAACAGAGTTCCTTCGAATATTAGAAATGTGACCTTTGTTTCTTATTAGAAGAGCAACTGGCTTCATTGGTAACTGAGTTCTCTCTTAGTTCATCACTAGCTCTCCTAATTTGTAACAAGGCCTCAAGCTTTGGTTCATCTTTATACAACAAACGGAATCCATAATTCTTCATTTCTCTTAAGAAAGATAACGTAATAAGCCCATAGTCATTTGGTGTTCTTCCATTTGCCTTAGATGTATCCCATAAGGCAGCAAGCGGTACCAAGAAAAAATGAATCTCAGCTGATGGAAAAAGTAATGAATGGCTGTAGGGTACTTGTGCCGTATCCAAATGGTTGGATAAGGCAAGCTTTTGGGTCATCAATGACATCCCATCATCACATAAGGGAATCAAGTTAGCTGTGATGTCAAATAATTTGCCAGAATAACATACAGCAAATCCCAAGAAGTTATCACGTACATACCAATTTTCAGGCAAATTGACTATTACACTTGTACCTGTTCCCCGATGGTGGAACCAACTTGGTATATCCTTTCGAGAGGTAAGTACTCGTAGTGACAAGGAATGTGAAGCAGAGATATCATGCTGCAATGATGAGATAATCCGAAACAATGAATTACATATCGAATCATTGCTCCAATCTGCATTAATTGTATGTAATTTCTGTGGAAATTCTGGCAGCTGTGTAAGGTTCTTGCAACCTGATATATCCAAGCATAGAAGAGCACCAAGTTGGACTATGCTTCGAGGCAAATACTCAAAATTATTTCCAATGAGACTCAACTCTTTCAAAGAGGATAAGTATCCAATGTCTTCCGGAAGTCCTCCATCTAATATATTACAGCAATTGAGTCTCAAAATATTCAAGTTTGGCATCCTGGCAACTCTTGCAGCCTGTTACAACATGATAAGCACAAAGTTCGAAGAGCATTAAGTTGGGCTATGCTTCGAGGCAAATGCTCGAAACTATTTCCCCTGAGATCCAACTCTTTCAAAGAGGATAAGGATCCAATGTCTTCTGGAAGTCCTCCATCTATTAAATTGCAATAATTGAGATGCAGTTCTTCCAATGAGGATAACCCTTCATTCACCTGAGGGAATACAAAGTACCCTCCATCTTCTGGTCCTAGTTTTGCAAAAGACAAGAAATTAAGCTTGTTCAACCGGACGAAGGAAGATGGAAGCCGTGAGATTAGAGTATCCCTGGCATCAAGCCACTCCAATGTTTCTAAATCACCCATCTCTTCTGGAAAGCTTTCAAGGTTTGAGCACCCCAGCACAATTAGCATCACCAAACCTTTCAACCTACAAATGCTGCTTGGAAGAGATACAAGGTTTTTCATGCCACTCAAATCTAGCTCTGTAAGATGAGCTTGGAGCTGAATGATAGATAGTGGAAATTCCCTTATCCCAGAGTATGACATCTCAATCTCTAACTCCGGCTTCATCATTCCGATGATTTCTGGTAAATTCTCTAAAATGGAGCAGCCGCGTAGATCCAGATATTTAAGAGATTCCACATTAACATATGGAAATCTCTTAAGGTTTTTACAATCAAACAAACTTAACTCAATGAGTTTTCTGGAACATACCAGGGAATGGTGAATCTCTTCAAGGCTCTTACATTCAGCTAGATACAAATACTCCAAATTTGGCATACCCCTGAAATCTGGTATTTTCTTCAGGCTTTGGGAGCCACTTAGATCTAGCTGCCGCAGAGATGGTAATTGCTGCTATTCAAAACACAGAAAAATGAGTGAAGTAGTAAACCATAACTTAATTTCATTTAAACTTGAGAATCATAATTTTAGGACAAGATAAAATAGAAAGTATATATCTCGAATAAAACGGTACCTTTGTGTCATTCCATAAGCGATGCAACGAACTCCACCGGAGATCAAGATGAACAAGTCTTCGGGCATGAAATTTTTTTGGTAATAACTTCCACGGATAGTCATGCCAGACCAACCAACGCAAGTTGTTGGACAGATATTCAATGGAGCCATCATAGCAATGGGAGTCAGATGGAAAAGAGTCCATCCTCTCATATTCGTCCTTATCAGATATGCCTAATATTCTAAGCATTTTCATATTATTCATTGCCTCTTTATTGAAGTATAGTTGATCAAAATAGGTTAACCAAATTGCTTTCACTGCTTTGGACCCCTGCTAAAAAAAAATCACGAGTTATAACTTCATATGCTCGTGTAAAATCAATGACAAAAAATAAATAAAATTGTCTCATGTCAATTGTCATAGATAGTAAGTATTATGCTATCATATTTTAATTCGTTACCTGATAGGTCAATATCAAATAGTAAATCCTAAATATTTTAATTTTTCTTGTAAAAAAATGAATGATATTCCTTTTATTTTATTTCATTTGAGGATTTTCGTTAAAAAAAAAATTATCCATGGCATATTTCGAGGTAATATTAGCTTAAAAAATTATTGAATGAGTTAGTAGGTACAAAATGTCAAACAAATTACAAGTTAATTCAAAGAAAGAAATTGGACAAAACAGGATAAGTGGCTACAAGACTAATATATGGAATAATAGCATAAGATAAAAGAATTAGGCAACATTACTGCAAATGGCTACTTGACGAATTAGCTACCTTAGGCGATTAATGTTACTTTTGCTTCTATTATCTATTTATTTATATATTTTATATATAATAGAAGTAAAAAGTGATACATGTTAGCGCCATAAAATTTCTCAATTATTTAATTTAACATAATTTAAAATTAAAAAAAAAAAATTACAAATCAGTTAAATTTTAAAAAGTTAAAAAAAAAACTATGTATTTTATTTAATATGATCTTTTTAAAGATAGTTACCACAGTTAATATAACTCTCTTTTTTTTTTTAAAAAAAGAAGATAACTGATTGTACATGTGGCTAAAGTTTATGTTATTTTGGACTCTTATTTTTATCATAATTAGAATACTTATCTTTATCAATTGCCATGTATTTAATTATTTTAAAATAATAAAGAAGAAAATGAAAAACAAATAAAAAATACATACGAAAAAAAAATCAACAAAAACTACACAATAATATGACTCCATTACGTACTACTTTCTCATTCAAAATCAAAACATTTAGAGTAAATAAAGTCATATGAAAAATAACAAAAAAAAATTACAATAAACTTAAAGATAACCTATATGTAATAGCATATACTTATTAATAAAAAATCTCCAGATAATATGCATTATTTAAAATAGAAAGAAAAAAAACTGTCAATCCAAAACAAAAAAGAAGAGAAATCCACGTCCTTGGAAAAAAAAAAAAATAGTCATGATCAACTACCTAAATAATTAATTTAAAATTTAAAATATAACTAACCTTATCCTTAAAAATTCATCTAAACCTTATAACGAAGGTCTTTGAAAAAATATTACTCTTTAACTTCATTAATCATATTCGTATCTTCTTAAAATCAACTCTTCAAGTTCAAGATACGATTCCAAACATATGTTAAGAAAAAACAAAATTCAAACAAAAATATGAAAATCATAAAAGAAAGAATTAATAAATTAATAATATTATTGTATGTTTATATATGCACTCTATCTGATTTGTTTGTTATGTAATTTTTTTTTTTTATGATGGAAGGGATCACATGACGACCTCTCCAATGTGAGGAAGAAGAAAAAGAAACTTGGCAATAAGCATCCAATGTCTTCCGGAAGTCCTCCATCTAATATATTGCAGCAATTGAGTTTCAAAATATTCAAGTTTGGCAACTCTTTCAGCCTGTTGCAACATGATAAGAGATTCCACGTAGATTCAGAAATTTAAGAGATTCCGCAATAACAATCATACAAACTTAACTCAATCAGTTTTCTGCAACAGACCGGGGAATGGTGAATCTCTTCAAGACTCGTACATTCATCTAGATACAAATACTCCAAATTTGGCATACCCCTAAAATCTGGTATTTTCTTCAGGCTTTGGGAGCCACTTGTCGCAGAGACGGTAATTGCTGCTATTCAAACACACAGGAAAGAAAAAGGGTAATTTGCCAAGATTCAAATTGCAATTTGTAGAGGTTAAAAACCTCTGCTTTTTATATATAGTAATAATATAAGAACATTTCAAATAATATAAAATATTGCTGGCTGGTGCTTCAGTTGGAATATCCTGTTGTTACGTTCCAGCGATAAGCAAGTGTTATGCTACTTTTGCCCAATGTACCTCATCTGTCCAGTTCATACTGCCTCTCCTAACCCCTTGTCAAGTTAGTACACTATTTCAAACCTTTATAGCATATAAACACTAGAAAAACAGATGATCTAGATCCTCATTCACCAGCTGACATAGAGGACATGTAGGGGACTGGGTTATACCCCGGCCATTTCGCCAATCTATCTTTAGTTGCATGCCTTCCATTCACTGCGAGATACAGAATGAATATCCATTTAGGAGCTCCAATATTTGTCCATGCCAGTGATCTCCATGCAAATAGATTCTGCTAATAGAGTACTTTTCCATGCCACTTGTACATGTTTAGAAGCCTCCAAAATCCTTTGGACAACCCATGAAGCTTGTTTAGCTTGTATACTCCACACTTCATTCTGCCCATAGTAGCTATGAATCCAAGCAACCCATAACCTGTCTTTTTTCTGGCATTTATTCCACAACGACTTTTCAATAGCAGCCTTGTTCCATGTATATATGTCAAGTAGATTCATTCCTCCTCTTGCTTTGGGGCAACACAGCTTGTCCATGCAATCAGAACTTTTCTTGAGGTCTCAATGTTACCAGTCCGTAGAAATCTTCTACACATAGTCTCCACTCAATGAATGATCTTCTTGGGAAGGGCAAATATCTGGGACCAAACCATTTGGATTGCATACAGTACACTTTTAATGAGTTGAGCTCTTCCTGCATATGATAAAAATTTAGCTGTCCAGCTTGTAGTCCTACTTCGCATCTTGTCTAGAGGTGGCTTGCATTGTGATATGAAAATCCTTTTAGTAGTCAAAGGAACTCCAATGAAAATTTTTACTTATGAATTGCAATGGTGAAAATATTAAGTTGTTATTTTAAGCTGTGTATGAGCGTTTGAAGTTTTGATGATTGAAAACAAACTTTGGACCTGATCCCCAAACGAAACTGTGAGTTCCGTATAGGAAAACTACAGCTGTCCAAAAGCCTGTAAAAACTGATGTGGTTGGTGCGCGGCTTCCACTGTACAACAGGTCCTCAACCAATGAGATTGTTTTTGTGTGTTTGTGCTCATCCTATAATACGTCTATTCTCCATTATCACACACAAGCTCTTTGAAATCAGAATTTTTCACAAGCATAGTTATTCTCTCAAGGAAATATCGCTCAAGAACAGCCGGATGACCTAATAGAGTTATCATTGTTCTTAGTTGTTAGAGTGTATATTTTAGTGCTTAATCTTGTAAGATCTATTCCTCATCTATAAAGGAATTAGATCGTTTGAAGTCCTTGTTGAGCTTTCTGATTCCTTGCTAGAGTTAGATATGCTGGATTGTTGAAGTCTATATCAACTAGAGTTAGATATAAAAATAATCTATGTATAATTATTGCAAGCATAACTAATATATGCACTGCTAATATACTCTATTTAGTATTATTCCTATACACTCTACGAAATGACCCCTTAGTTATACAACCATCGAAGTTATTCTACATTCAAGACCATACAAAAGTGTCATAAAAAATAGGATATTAAGCATAATGAAACATAAATGACAAGTGCAAAGATTATAAAAATTATACTTTAAATATAACGTCAAGAGCGATAGTATTACATGAGTAGTTCTTTAGTACATTCTCCCCTCGCACTTTCGGGAGCCACATCTACAATTCTCTCTTCAGATTTCTATTTTTATCATAAACATGGTCAATATGGTAGTTGTAGTGATAAGTAAACTCCTCTAATGGAGCAATACTTTTAGAAGCGAAAATCATTATATGAGGGACTCTCCTATCACCATGGTAATACATGACATTCTGAGCATAAAGGTTTGGTGAGCAACTATGGTTGATAAATCTTCCAACATTCCCATATCTTACCGCATCAAGGGTAAAGCCATCTTCATCCTTCCTCCGCAAAGAATCTGACTCAACTTCTTTAGTGAATGTCTTTCTCAGGCCAATAGTCTAGCTGTTCTGTTACAAACAGAGCATACCCGTCTGTTCTCAAAGAACCATCTTTACAGTTTGGTCTGCCAAGTAATCCAAAACCAGAATAAAACTTGTTTGAATCATAAGTAATTAAAAATAAAATGGTAGTATTAACTTTAAGCTTTCCATTTTACCCTTAATGACATGCTCTTATAGCTAAAGAAATATTAACCCTTAATGATAAGCGCAAAATGTCTTCTTTTTTTTCAACTCCATGTTTAGTCAAACATGTCTGATAAGTCTTAATGCTCCCAGATGTTTTGATGATCTCCTCACAAGTGCAGGGACCCGGTCCTCTGCAGAGTATGCTTATCTAGGGTCATATGTTGTACAGCGAGAAAGCTGTCTGCGTCAAAAAGTTGGTGAAGCCGCCAGTGTACTACACCAACCAGAAGCGACGAGGTTGTTTGTCCAAAGGGTATTGACTCTTGATGTTTGATATATTCAAGACCAAAAACAACAAACAACTTATTCATTCAAAGAGAGATATTCAAGCTTCAAAACAACAGGGACATGATAGATTGCATTATTGCTTCCTATACCAGTTGTTACTTTGATTGCTTGTAATCGTGCTTATATTGTAGGAATCGTTTTGAGTGTGATAGAAATGTTTCAAGCTTGTGAGAATCATTGTAAGAACTTTGTTGTGAGCAACTTAGTGTCTTACATCAAAGTCTATATTAATCATTCAGGATTAGTATAGTGGGCAGTGTTGTATCTGCTTAGACTCGGTTAAGTAACCGTTGTATTACTTAGTGTGAGATTATGAGGTTAATCTCATTGTTGTGGTGTAAACTGTGTTTTACTTTTTCTTGAGAAAATTAGTAAAAGCAGTTTGAAAATCCCTGTGAGACAGGTCGTGGTTTTACTCCCTTGAGCAAGAAGGTTTCCACATAAAGTTGTGTGTACAATCTTTACTTTAAGCATTTATTTACTTTAAGTATTTATCTGCTTTCTATCATTGTAAATCGTGCTGGGGACCTGGTCCTATCGTAGCTAAGTGGACGCATACATTCCAACAAGTGGTATCAGAGCTTGACTTTTTGATTTGGATAACACCAAGAAAAGAAAAGATCTTGTAGGAATGGCTGCTCCACCCAACATGGAGGAAGGTTAATCATCTACCAGACCACCCCATTTCAATGGACAATATTATGGGTGGTGGAGGCATCACATGCATGATTACATCAATGTTGAAGACACTGAGCTGTGGGATGTAATTCTTGATGGACCATACATTCCCACAAAGGAAGTGAAAGATGGAGAGCTCACTACAACTGTTATCAAAACCAGAAAGGAGTACAATGAGACGGACAAGAAGAAGATAGAGAAAAATTATAAAGCAAAAAAGATTCTAGTATGTGGAATCGGGTCAGATGAGTACAATCGAATCTCTGCTTGTGAGACAGCCAAAGAGATATGAGACTGTCTCCAAACAGCCCATGAGGGAACAACACAACTGAATAAGTCTAAGGTCGATATGCTTACAACTCAGTATGAGAATTTTTGTATGAAGGAAGGTGAAATCATCTTCGAGATGAACTCAAGATTCACCTCTATAACCAACGAACTAAAATGCCTTGGCGAACCTATTCCCTTAAGAAAACAAGTTCGGAAGATTCTCAAAGTGCTTCCCAAGTCATGGGAAAGCAAAATGAATGTTATAACTGAAGCAAATGATCTGAAGATGCTTGCCATGGATGAACTGATTGGAAATCTCCAAACTTATGAGCTAAACAAACAACAGGGGACAAACATGAAGGAGGGAAAAAAGGAGAAATCAATTGCTTTGAAAACATCTCAAAACGATATGACTGAGGATGATGATGAAATGACATGTCACTAGAAGGTTTGAGAAGATTATCAAGAAGCATGGAGGCTTTCAAAAGAAAGCTTTGACTAGTAGAGCAGCTAATGCAAATGATCTTTGTCATAAATGTGGCAAACCTGGTCATTTTATGAGGGACTGCCCCAGCCAGAAGCAGGAAACTCAGGACTTCAGACCTCACAGAAGGGACCAAGTCCTAGACCTTGCCAAGAGGAAAATTCATGTTGATCAATCGGTGAAGAAAGCGTTGGTTGTATGGGGAAATGCATCTAGCGAGTCCGAGGAAGAGACAGATAGTCCAGAAGATGTCTCGATGATGGTTGTGGAAGATGATGAAACTGTCTACAACTCCATTTTCTCACTAATGGCAAAATCTGACGATGAAGAGGATCTAAATGAGGTAACCCTTTTTTATCTCAAGGATGATCTAGATACTCTTTCCATTAATAGATTGAGAAAACTTGCTGCTCTATTAATTGACTCAGTTGATGAACTAACTTCTGAAAATTTGACGATGATTGAAATGCTGAGGTTATGTGAGGATGAAAACTCAGCTCTCAACTCTCAAATATCTGAAATGAGTGTTAGGATAGGTATCCTTGAGACCGGTAGTCTGGAACCCAACGAGGAACCTGGTACCTCTAAGGGTGTGAAGCGAAAACTCAGTAACTTTGAGGTTGAACTAGAAGAGAAACTTAAGACCTCTGAGTCTAAGTTAGTTGCCTCCCCAGAAAGGAACTCTCAACTAGTAAATGGTCTATGTAAGATCAAAGAAGAGTTGAACCACTCCCTTAAATGGACTGACTCGTCTAAGATACTCTCTAACTTAGCAAATTAGAAGTTCAACAGCAGAAGGGGATTAGGTTGTAGACAGATAGAGCCTCCCTACAATCCTCATAGCAAGTATGTGTCTGTCTCTGACAATTTTTTATGTACTCACTATGGAAAAAATAGTCATCTAAAAGAAAATGTGAGATTTTGAGAGGAGTAAAATAAAGGCAAGAGAAGTTTCTTAAATCAAGAAAGGTTTCTAAGAAAAAGAAAAGGGTACCTGGTCCTGATTACAACTTTAACAAGAACACTTTACCCCATGGACAAGAAGGTTCCTTATTAAGCCTTTTGACAGTTTTTGGTAACTCCATTTGAAGTGGGTTCCTAAATCTAATAAGTGATTCTTGTGCAAAGGAGAGGAAGCAATCAGTGCTGGTACATGGATAGTGGATGCTCAAGGCACATGGCTGGAGACACTCTAAACTTCCTCTCTTTGGAATCACACCAAGGTGGTGGTGTGTCATTTGGTGGTGGAAAGAAGGGTTCCATTCTTGGTATTGGCAAGATAGGGAGAACAACTCATCATTCCATAGACAATGTACACTATGTGGATGGTTTGAAATACAATCTCTTGAGTATGTCTCAAATCTGCGACAAGGGAAATGAAGTCAAGTTCATGTCTGATAGATGTCTGGTTACAAACTGTGCAACTAAAAGAGTTGTTATGTCTGCCAAAAGAGTCAAAAATATGAATGTTGCGGATCTTGACTCTATTGAAGGGGATAGTCTTTCATACATGAGCGCTCAAACTGATGATGCAAATCTATGGAACCGGTGATTGGGTTATGTAAGTACTTCTTTGTTGAACAAACTTGTTGCAGGGGACCTAGTCTATGGATTGCCAAAGTTGAAGTTCTCAAATGATAAAGTCTGTGATGCCTGTGCCAAAGGGAAACAAAAAAAATCATCCTTCAAAGCCAAGAAAGGTGTGAGCACAACCAGACATCTGGAGCTTCTTCACATGGACCTATATGGACCAGTCAGAATTCAAAGCAGATGAGGTAAGAAGTATATTCTTGTAGTTGTTGATGACTTCTCCAGGTTCATATGAAACATGTTTCTGCAGACTAAGGATAAGACAGCCGAATTTCTGATCACATTTTCCAAAGCTATTCAACTGAAGGTAAACTGCAAGACTGCTAGTATCAGATCTAACCATGACACAAAGTTTGAGAACTCTCAAATTGAAGGCTTTTGTGCTGAAAATGGAATCAATCACAATTTCTATGCACCAAGAACTCCTCAGCAAAATGGAGTTGTTGAAAGGAAGAACATAACATTAGTGGATATTGCAAGAACTATGCTGATTAACTCAGGGCTTGCAATGAATTTTTGGGCAGAAACAGTCAACACAACATGCTATGTTACAAATAGGTGTCTTGTCAGGTCTGTGATCAAGAAAACACCTTATGAATTGTTGAATGACAGAAAGCCTTCAATTGCTCATCTTAAGCCATTTGGGTGCAAATGCTTTGTACTGAATAATGGAAAGGATGATCTTGGCAAGTTTGATGCCAGGAGTGATGAAGGGGTGTTTATCGGGTATTCTTCTACCAGTAAGGCCTACAGGGTTTTTAACAAAAGAACTCTGTGTTGAAGAGAGCTTGCATGTGAAATTTGATGAGTCTGAAAGTTGTGATGAACATAAAGAAGACCCAGAGTTGGAGGAGCTAATTAAGGAATGGCGGAGCAACACAATCCAAAGTCCTGGAAACAAACAAGTCGCAAACGAAAATGGTGAAAAACTCACAGAGGAAAACTAGTCCCTCTGGATCAGATCAGGAGGTGTTATCTCAAAATCCAGAAAATGAAGAAGGTAAATCTGATGCTGATGTGGAAGAAGAGATTGCGAGAAAGTCCAGATGGAAACATCAATCCTGACATCCATTAGACAATCTCATCTCTCCACTTGATTCCGAAATATAAACTAGATCCAGAACAAGAAATCTAGTTGCATATTCAGCCTTCATATCATCTATTGAGCCTAAAAACATCAAAGAAGCTTTACAAGATGCATATTGGGTAATTTCAATGCAAGAAGAGCTCCATCAGTTTGAGAGGAGCAAGGTTTGGCACCTGGTCCCAGACCTCTAAACAGAACCATTATTGGGATTAGATGGGTCTTCAGAAACAAACTTGATGAGCATGGGACCATTATCAGAAACAAGTCAAGACTTGTGCAGCAAGGGTACAACCAAGAGAAGAGGATTGACTATGAAGAGACCTTTGCTCCTGTAGCCAGAATGGAAGCTATTAGAATCTTGATAGTGTTTGCTGCCCATATGGAATTCAAGCTATTTCAAATGGATGTCAAGAGTGCATTCTTGAATGGTAATTTGAAAGAAAAAGTGTATGTCAAACAGCCTCCAGGCTTTGAAGATACAGAAATGCCAAATCATGTGCTAAAGCTGAACAAAGCCTTGTATGGTTTAAAGCAAGCTCCCACATCTTGGTATGAGCGTTTGTCGAAGTTTCTCCTTGCAAATGGGTTCAAAAGAGGTAAAATTGATACCTTGTTCCTAAAATCCAGAGGTAAAGAGTTGTTGATTGTGCAGATATATGTAGATGACATCATCTTTGGAGCTACTTCAGCTTAGCTAAGCAAGGAGTTCGCTGAGTTGATGAGCAGCGAATTTGAAATGAGCATGATGGGGGAGCTTACCTTCTTCTTGGGATTGCAAATCAATCAATCTTATGAAGGCACTTCTATATGTCAAGAGAAGTATATAAATGAATTGCCCAAAAAGTTCAATCTAAGTGAGGCAAAAGTTTTGGATACTCCTATGAGCACAAGTGTGAAACTCGACCTAGATGGAGATGGAATTGAGGTTAATCAGACCATGTATAGGGGAATTATTAGGTCACTTCTGTATCTTACTGCTAGCAAACCTGACATAGTCTTCAGTGTAGAGATGTGTGCAAGGTTTCAAGTAGCACCAAAGGAATCACAGCCAAGCCAGTTCTGAGATACTTGAAAGGCACACAAGACCTGGTCCTCTTCTATCCCACTAGTGACTCATTTGATCTTACTGGTTATGCTGATTATGCAGGTTTTCTTGTTGATCGAAAAAGCACATCAGGCATGACACACTTTCTAGGATCATCAGTGATCTCATGGGGGACTAAAAAGCAAAACTCAGTGGAACTATCTACATCTGAAGCAAAATATGTGGTTGCTGCATATTGCTGTGCACAACTACTATAGATCAAGCAGCAGCTGGAAGATTTTGGAGTTCTTATAGACACTATCCCTTTAATTTGTGATAACACCAGTGCAATGAACATGGCCAAGAACCTTGTTCAGCATAAGAGGACAAAACACATAGATGTGAGGCACTTTCTGAGAGACAATGTTGAAAAGCAAAATGTGGTGATGAAGTTCTGTAAGACAGAAGACCAATTGGCTAATATCTTTACAAAACCCTTGAGTAAAGATTGTTTCATCAAAAACAGGTTTAGGCTGGGGATGGACAAGATCACCTGATTCCATGACAAGTTTTCACAAAATCTTCCATTTGATTATGTTAAGAAGGGCAGGTATCTATACTTATTGTTATGCGTATTGTTTGAGAATTCACTTCTGGTACCTTAATGCAGGTATACACTCATGGCATGTTGACTGAAGGGAAGATCTAATCATACACGCAGGGCTACATACTAAATGGGGTCTGGTCCCCACGAGGTTTGTATCACTTATGCTACACTGTATGTCTGTCAACATCACTGCCACATGTCTCTCACCCATTCATCGCGTTAGTTTCAGACGTCTTTTCACTTTAAAACCAAGGGTCGCTACTATTTGGGGACCCGATACCCTTTGGCTTTATATATAACTACTCTTGGTGAATCAACATGCTCAAATTTCTTTGAATACTTCCTTTTGTGATTCACTCATCTGTTTTCCAAGCGTTTTCTCTCTTCTCCCACAAATGACTAACTCTGATTCTTCTTCAAAGCTTCATATCTCCCAAGAGGTTGAAAACCCTAGTTCCTTCAACTTCTCCATTCCTTCTCCAGACGAGTCTCCTTCGACTCTAGTGTGTAGAGTTGGTGAAATGGAAGAATCCATCACTCCTCTGACTGAAGTTATCGCTTCTCCTGTACTTCCATTTGAGGAGATTTTTCCCTGTTCCCGTACTTTGGTTTTATCCGGTAACAAATCCCAGAACTCTGAGGCTTAATATGTGTGAAACCTAGTGTTGAACCTCTCTCTGAAGAAATAGGTGTGGGTTCTAGGGCAGTGTCGTCTACAATGTCTGAGAAACTTTTTGAAGGGGATTTGCCTGAGGGAAGGGGTCCTGAATCGAGTATGAATCGAGTATTCTAGCCGCAGGGGCGGAACTAGTGGTTGTTCAAAGTTTGGCTTCACTGAGAGGAGATGCTCAACCAACTCTATTGGAGCATGAATTGAGGTCTCCGAAGCATGTCCCTCACAGTGTTCTACCCATGTTTGACCAAACACCTAGGTCATTTGACATTCAGAGTGACAAGTAAGAGGAAGAAGAAGTTCCTTTAAAATGGAGCAGAAAAGGGGTGCGAGGAGCGAACACTTTAACAGTTGGTGTTCATAATTTGGAAACAGTTAAAAGTGCGGCTATTCTTACTGATGAGCCCACTGAGTGTGCAAAGGAGAGAAAAAAAGGAAGGGAAAGTTGGTTGAGTCTCACTCAAAAGGGGACAAGAAGAGGTATATGACTAGGAGTGAAATGCAAAAAGTTATGGGGAGTGCCATTGCAGCGAATGTAATTCAAACAGAGAGGATTAGGAAAAGAAGACTAGAAGGTCACTTGCCTGAAGAACCCACATCAACTCTTTTGTTTGTTGGAACCAGTGAGACTGAATCTAATGACATCACTGCATATGTGGCGAAACGAAGAAAGGAAGCTGAGGTTGAGAGAGTTAAATCGAAGGAAAGTCAGAAGTCTGTAAAGAAATCTCATGTAAAAAAGGAGAGAGTGAAGGAAAGGGTTACTGTTAAATCAAATCAGGACAAGGGATCAGGTCCTAGTGTTACAAAACAAGTTGCAGACAAGGAAATCGCCAGGAAAGAGCGCATAACTGAAATAGAGAACCAGAAAGTGCTGAACGACATAGTTTTAAATCCTGATATTATAATAGAGTTTGGTATGTCCAATCTCTTTGATGTTGTTTCTCTACAAAGTTGGGGCCATCTATTTGAACCCCCAGTACCTTATTTGCATGAACCTGAGGTGCGCGAATTTTACTACAAAATGGAGTTGTTAGAGGATGGGGGGATCAGGACTTCTGTCAAAAATATTAAGATCTTTTTAGATGAGGAAACTTTGGGGATCATTCTAGGTGTGCCTGCGAGAGGAATCCGGTCAATTAAAGGCTACAAGCCATCCAGTGAGTTCTCAGAACTGGCCACAAAGCGTGGAGACATCAAGGGAGTAGGGTTGCCAAAGAAGTTTCTCAAAGGTGAATATCAGTTACTCTTTGAGTTCATCAACAATGTGCTGGTGCCAAGAACAAAAAAATGAACAGTAGCATCTGCTGCTGATCTATTTCTCATGGAGAAGTTGGATGAACTTGAGGAAATTATTCTCTCTGCCATAATGCTTGAACATATGCACAGGGTGATGACCTGGTAAAAGGTAAAACATGGCATCCCCTATGGCTACTTGCTGAATTATGTGTTCAACCATTTCGAAGTGCCTTTTGGATGAGGGGTACCGGGTACCACCAAGAAGATGTTTACTACTGCCACCCTGCTGGAATGTGAATGTGTAGACGGAAAAGCAAAGGGGAGATCTCAAGTTGCAGATGTTTTAGAGCAGCAAGCCACTCTGAAACATGAGTTGACTGATCTCACTACAATCCTAAATGATAAGGAGGTTGAAATTGCGCAACTGAAATCTAAGTTGCAGAAGGTTTTCTTAGGAGGACCTGGTACCACTGGTGTGTATGAGAAAGAGGTGCAGAAGTTGAGAGAGGAGAGTGAACAACTGCGGAAGACAAATGCCTCACTTAGTGAGGAAGTCAAGGCTCTCAATAAGCAAATCATCTAGGCTTATGAGGCCGAAAATGAGAGAATGTATTTGCTTATGCACACTCTTAATCCCCTTCCCCTCTCCATCCTAAAAGAGTCCTATTTTCCTTGTCTTCTCATTCCTATGTTTAAAACTCTTATGGCTATGTGTGTTGTTTTGACTGACTATTGTGGTCAGTTTTTGTGATCTAATGCTAATTGCAACTGTGCCCTGTTCAGTATGGTTTAATATTCTCCTTATGCTTACATGTACATACTCTGTGTGGCCCATGGCCCTGATTTCTTAAATGATTAGCATATAACTCGCATTTGTTTATTGCTATTCCTTTTCAATGATGTCAAAAGGGGGAATTTTTGGTAAACTGTTGTGAAATTAGAAGGGAACTGAACAAAGGAGAAAGAACAGTGATAGGGAGAATAGGTGACAGGGGTAACTAAGGATGTAATTTTTGAATGAATGCTTAACACTCATGTGAGGTTGCTTGTAGGTTGTTTGTCATCATCAAAAAAAGGGGGAAAATGATAAATCTTAATGCTCCCAGATGTTTTGATGATCTCCTCACAAGTGCAGGGACCCGGTCCTCTGCAGAGTATGCTCGTCCAGGGTCATATGTTGTACAGCTGGAAAGTTGTCTGCGTCAAAAAGCTGGTGAAGTCGCCAGTGTACTACACCAACCAGAAGCGACGAGGTTGCTTGTCCAGATTAAGGGTATTAACTCTTGATGTTTGATATATTCAAGACCAAAAACAACAAACAACTTATTCATTCAAAAAGAGATATTCAAGCTTCAAAACAACAGGGACTTGATAGATTGCATTATTGCTTCCTATACCAGCTGTTACTTTGATTGCTTGTAATCGTGCTTATATTATAGGAATCGTTTCGAGTGTGATAGAAGTGTTTCAAGGTTGTGAGAATCATTGTAAGAACTTAGTTGTGAGCAACTTAGTGTCTTACATCAAAGTCTATATTAATCGGTCAGGATTAGTATAGTGGGCAGTGTTGTATCTGCTTAGGCTCAGTTAAGTAATCGTTGTATTACTTAGTGTGAGATTAGGAGGTTAATCTTATTGTTGTGGTGTAAACTGTGTTTTACTTTTGCTTGAGAAGATTAGTAAAAGTAGTTTGAAAATCCCTGTGAGATAGGTCGTGGTTTTACTCTCTTGAGCAAAGAGGTTTCCACGTAAAGTTGTGAGTACAATCTTTACTTTCAGCATTTATTTACTTTAAGTATTTGTCTGCTTTCTATCATTGTAAATCGTGCTGAGGACCTGGTCCTATCGTAGCTAAGTGGACGTATACATTCCAACAATGTCATATAAAATGATGCGGAGGGCGTAGTGTAAGAAGAACTGAAAGAAATCACGAGGGAGAACAAACCTCAAATTCACCCTGCACTCTAGCTTTCTCCACCATCTCGCAATGTACTGCATCTTCAATTGTTTCATCTTTTTCCCAACCTCCCTGCCATAAAAAGAGAGATGCTTGTATCTAAAACAGAGATTTCAGCTAATATAACAACAATCAAAGAGAGCATAAAAATCATACATTAAGAAGTTTCAAATCCATGGATCAGTGTATGCCTTCGGGAAATAACAATCCTTTGCCTTTTCCATGTGGACTTACGAGAAGAAATTCAAAGGCATCTTCATCTACCAACGATACATCTTTCCAGATTAAAATAATACAACAAAATCAATACATCTATACATCTTCAGAAAGAAATGATCAGGATATGGTATATGAAAGAGAGAAGACTACTTCACTACCAACTAGAAAAAAGAAAACAAGTCATATGGTATATTACCTATATTTAAGCTGAGACTGTCACTCTACTTGTTGCTGCACATTCTCAAAAACAGAGTTCCGGCGAATATTAGAAATGTGACCTTTGTTTCTTATAAGAGGAGCAACTGGCATCATTGTTCACTGAGTTCTTTCTTAGTTCATCACTACTTCTCCTAATTTGTAACAAGGCCTTAAGCTTTGCTTCATCTTTATACAACAAACGAAATCCATAATTCTTCGTTTCTCTTAAGAAAGATAACGTAATAAGCCCATAGTCATTTGGTGTTTTTCCATTTGCCTTAGATGTATCCCACAAGGCAGCAAGAGGTACCAAGAAAAAATGAATCGCAGCAGATGGAAAACGTAAAGAATGGTTGGATAAGGCAAGGTTTTGGGTTATCAATGACATTCCATCATCACATAAGGGAATCAAGTTAGCTGTGATGTCAAATAATCTGCCAGAATAACATACAGCAAATCCCAAAAAGTTATCACGTACATACCAATTTTCAGGCAAATTGACTATTACACTTGTTCCTGTTCCTCGATGGTGGAACCAACTTGGTATATTCCCGTTAGAGGTAAGTACTCGTAGTGACAATGAATCCGAAGTAGATATGTCATGCTGCAGTGATGACATATTCTGAAACAATGAATTACATATTGAATCATTCCTCCAAGATGCGTCTATTGTATGTAATTGCTGTGGAAATTCTGGCAGCTGTGTAAGGTTCTGGCAACCTGATATGTCCAAGGATTCAAGAGCACCAAGTTGGGCTATGCTTCGAGGCAAATATTCAAAATTATTTCCTGTGAGACTCAACTCTGTCAAAGAGGATAAACATCCAATGTGTTCCGGAAGTCCTCCATCTGATATATTGCAGCAATTGAGTCCCAAAATATCCAAGCTTGGCATCCCTGTGAAATCTGGCAACTCTTGCAGCCTGTTACACCATGATAAGTACAAGGTTTGAAGAGCAGTAAGTTGGGCTATGCTTCGAGGCAAATGCTCAAAATCATTTCCACTGAGATCCAACACTTTCAAAGAGGATAAGGATCCAATGTCTTCTGGAAGTCCTCCATCTATTATATTGCAGTCACTGAGATGCAGTTCTTCCAATGAGGATAACCCTTCATTAACCTGAGGAAACACAAAGTACACTTTATCTTTTGATTCTCCTGTACGAAAAGTCAAGAATTTAAGCTTATTCAACCGGACGATGGAGGATGGAGGTCGTGAGATTAGAGTATCCCAGGCACTGAGCCGCTCCAATTTTTCTAAATCACCTATCTCTTCTGGCAAGCTTTCAAGTTTTGAGCACTCCGACACATCTAGCATCACCAAACCTTTCAACTTACAAATGCTGCTTGGAAGAGATACAAGGTTATACATGCCACTCAAATCTAGCTCCGTAAGATGAGCTCGGAGCTGAGTGATAGATAGTGGAAGTTCCCTTATCCCAGAGTATGCCATCCAAATCTTGAACTCCGGCTTCATTATTCCGATGATTTCTGGAAATTTATCTAAACTGCCGCAGTGGCATAGATTCAGTGATTCAAGAGATTCCGCATTAACATATGGAAATCTCTTAAGGTTATCACAACAATACAAACTTAACTCAATGAGTTTTCTGGAACAAACCAGGGAATGGTGAATCTCTTCAAGACTCATACATTCATCTAGATTCAAATATTCCAAATTTGGCATACCCCTGAAATCTGGTATTTTCTTCAGGCTTTGGGAGCCACTTAGATTTAGCTTCCGCAGAGACGGCAATTGCTGCTATTCAAAACACAGAAAATGAGTGAAGTAGTTAACCATATTTGATTATGAGTGCTGTGAAACTAGAAATTGTTTATTTCACTTTTATGTAAACTACATGTTCAGAAACTATATATATATATATATATATATATAAGAATTTTAGGCAAAAGTTAGATTACGGTTAAATTAAAATGTTATAAATTATTTAATAAATTATAAAACGGCACCTTTGTGTGATTCCATAAATGATGCAACGAACTCCACCGGAGATCAAGATGAACAAGTCTTCGGGCATGAAATTTTTTTGGTAATAACTTCCACGGATAGTCATGCCAGACCAACCAACGCAAATTGTTGGACAAATACTCAATGGAGCCATCATAGCAATTGGAGTAGGATGGAAAGTTGGGCATCCTCTTATATTCGTCCTCATCAGATATGCGTAATATCCTCAGCATTTTCATATTATTCATTGCCTCTTTATTGAAGTATAGTTGATCAAAATAAGTAAACCAAATTGCTTTCACCGCTTTGGTCCCCTGCTAAAAAAATCATGAGTTAACAAATTACAACTTCATATGCTTGGCTTAACAATATCAATATTTTCTTACTCCTCACATACAAATTCTTGTCATGTCTTTGTATTATAATATTATACTAAAAATAAGAAGATTCAAAGAGCAAAGTTGAATTACGATTTTGCCTCTAAACTAAATTAAAAACAGATTACGAATCAGGCAACGTTACTACAGATGGCTACTTGACGAATTAGCTACCTTAAGCGATTAGTGTTATTTTTGCTTCTATTATTAAAGTAATAATCGACTAAAATGGCATACCTGCATGGATATGAAGCAAGATGAATAAATAACTGGAATTGACTATACTATATGTTTTTGGAACATGAAAAATAAAATTGAATATTTTTGAATTATTTAGCCTACTTACCATATTATAATCCATCATTTCTTTGAAATCTTCAACATTCCATAATCTGCTATGCTCTCCCGGATGCTTTTGCATTTGCACTATACGCTTACCCATATCTTGTATTAAGTCATGCATTTCAATCATACTATTTTCAGAAATGAACACAAGAGATTTGTTAACTAGAACGCGCAATCCAATTTTTGATCCAGAATAACAACTCTCAAGAATTTGCATGACTTCTTTTTTTTCATTTCCTCGGAAGAAACATGCTATATCTAGAAATATCTCTTTCTCTTCAGGTTCCAACCCATCATAACTTATTTTGAGATTTTTAGTAACTTCTAAATCAGAGTTGTGCTTTATTCGGAACAAAGCACTTCGCCACTCAGTTATATCCATCCGGTGTAATGAAGAACCCCACACTTTCAGGGCCAAAGGATGGCCTTTAGCATAACTTACTATCTCCCACGTTATATCCTTAAAACACTCATTTGGAACTTCTTCCATGAAAGCATATTGATTGAACAGTTTAATAGCATCATAGTCAAGTAGTGTTTCCACTTCATATACTATATCATTCCCCCCTATCAAACGTTTATCTCTGGTGGTTGCAATAATCCTACTACCCTTGCAAAACCAACCAAGATCCTTTGCTAGGTAATCCAACTGGTCTCTATGATCTATGTCATCAAGCACAAGTAAAACCCTCTTAGATGGAAGTCTACGAGCCAGCAGGCTCCTCCCTTGTTCCCTATCTCTCACACAATTTTCTTTTTCTCCAAACAGTTTAGAGAGAAGGATGTTTTGCAGAGAGTGCATTCTATGTTTGTTTTCTTTGATATTCTCAAGGAAACAAGTATCTTTAAACTTGGATGAGAGTTTATAAAAGATAGTCTTTGCTATTGTCGTTTTACCAACACCCCCCATTCCCCAGATCCACACAATCCGAACATCATTGATTTCCATCTTTAGTAGGCCTTCTACTTTCTTTAATTGAGTATCTATACCAACAACTTCGTGCAAATAAGATACTGAAGCCTTGCATTTGTTCGAAATTTTATCAACAATACGCTCAATACAGTCTGATTCAACCCTACAAAAAAAATTGAGATACGAACTCTTTATTATTTAAGATATATTTTATATATATATTTTATCAACATATATAATCAACTATTATTCTACTTTCAGAAAATGTGAATAATTATTTAAGATTCTGTTCGACTTATGTGAGATACAAATTCTTTGTTCTATAGTAGAATATAACTATGTGTAGCTAGTCTTCATAAATTATTCCCTTCGTTTCAGTTTATGTGTGTTTAACTCACCCATTAGTGAATACATATCCTTTAAGATTTCCGGCAGCAGTTAGGGCAGTCCTCCATCCTTGCACCATTTGCATCCCCTCAGGATCATTCATATAATTTAATTCATGTTTGGCAAATGCTTCTGCAAAGTTTTCACTTTGGTGTTTAACATGTGATGGTTCCACACCATAGAAGACCGGTATGACTATTTTTTCATTTTCTTCCTTTGTACATTCCATGATCTTCACTAGTTCATTCAAGCACCACTTTGAAGTAGCATAATTCTTTGAAAAAACCACGAGGGCAACTTGAGACTCTTCGATAGCTTTCAAGAGTTCTTCTGGAATTGAATCGCCAAGCTCTAGCCTTTTATCATCTTGAAAGGTGATTATTCCCCTCCTTGTCAAACGTTCATACAAATAACCTGAAATTGTTTTACGAGTATCTTCACCTCTAAAGCTTAGAAAGACATCATACTTCCATCGAGGTGAATTACTGGCAAAAGAAGAAGATGATGCCATGGATTCGGTTAATTGTTTGAAGAGAAAAATAATATGTATGGTTGTGGCAAGAGATCAGTTGATGATATACATGAAAGAGGAAATAAACAAGTACCACTTCCAATATATATATGAAACCTTTTATGAATAATTTAATCGGAAATTTCAGTAAAGCTTCTTAATGTCAACTCCAGTTATTATGAAATTCCTTCAAAGACCCAGCCTCTTCCACCCTCCCTACACGGAAACTCCATCGTAATATGTATACAATGGACAGGTAAAAGTACAAGCTGATACGCGTAGTTGAATAGATGGAATTATTGCTCAACATCAATAACTTTCTGAGTAGTTTCCCCAATTGAATTGTTCTTTGTATTGCAATTTGCACAGAAGCTGAAAAGGTCTTAAGCCAGGAAAATATTACTCAGACTGAATCAATAAAAATAATCTAAACAAGTTCATACAACAGTTGACTTTCTTGTGATTGAAGAAGTTAATTAAAAGAAATCCTCTAAGAAAATTCTTTGTATTTTCGCATCCCTAATCTATTTTTTTCTTTGCGAAAGGGCAATAGAAGAGTTAACAAGTAATATATAATTAAAATAAAGCAGCAGGGGTTCGATATCGTCATTGTATAAGGTAATTTATTAGAGCCTCTACTATTGCGACAGCTATTCTGAATCTTCTTCACCATTACCAATAATGATTATGTAACAAATGTTGTTGGTGCTGCAACTTGCAATGTTTGTCCTAAAGTCCACAAAATGCGGATAAAAATGGGTTGGATAAAATAACAATCTTAACCCACTTAAGTGATCTCCTAAAGCGTATGAATGCTGGAACAAAATTCATGAAAAATAGGTATGATCCATGAGAGGTGTGTTACGTCACCTTTACTAATAAGACCAGTAAATTTATAAATAAGATTTGAAGAGAACAGACGAAACTGTGAGTTCCATACAGGAAACTACAGCTGTGTATGAATCAAGTTTTTATTTTAAGCTGTGTATGAGCGTCTGAAGTTTTGATGATTGAAAACAAACGTTGGACCTGATCCCCAGACGAAACTGTGAGTTCCATACAGGAAACTACAGCTGTCCAAAATCCTGCAAAACGGTTGTGGTTGGTGCACGGCTCCCACTGTACAGCAAGCCCTTAGCCAATGAGATTATTTTGTGTTTTTGTGCTCATCCTATAATATGTCTTTTTGAAATCAGAATTTTCCCCAAGCATAGTTATTCTCTTAAGAAAATATTACTCAAGAACAGTTGGAAGACCTGATAGAGTTATCATTGTTCTTAGTTGTTAGAGTGTATATTTTAGTGCTTAATCTTATAAGATCTATTCCTGATCTATAAAATAATTAGATCGTTTGAAGTCCTTGTTGAGTTTTCTGATTGATAGCTAGAGTTAGCTATGTCGAATTGTTGAAGTCTATATCAACTAGAGTTAGTTGGTGTAGTGGATAACTTAGTTGTTGCTTAGTGGAATTCTATATTAGCTAGAGTTAGTTGGTGCAGTGGGCAACTGAGTTGTTGCTTGGTGCAGTAGAGTTGCTGCTAGTTTTATTTCCTGATCCTTGAGATCTGAGTTGGTGGCTAGAGGTAGCCTTGTTGAGGTCTTGAAATCTAGATCGACTAGAGTTAGTTGGTTTAGTAGGCAATAGAGCTATTGCTTATTTCTTTTACCGGTAGTAGAGTTGCTGCAGTAAGGGAGAAGGGATTAAAAGTTTTAATTCCCAGGTTGCAAGAGTTTGTAATCTGAACCTTTGCTCTTTTTATAGTTAAATGGAGTTGGATTTAAAATCCTGTGAGCAAAGGACAAGGTTTTCTCCTCCCTTGAGCAAGGGAGTTTCCACGTAAAACTGTTGTGTTTGTTTTACTTTGAGTTACTTACTTTCTGCACTTATATTCTGTCAAGGGACCTGGTTCATTGACTATTAGTGGACGCATAGATTGTATTACAAGTGTTGTACAAATTTCTCTACTTGATAGAAAAATAGACATTCGCATTTAAGATAAATGTTTCTTTCAAGGACTTTGGTCCAGCCTGGGTGATAAGTAAGCCTTGTTTCAGCAAGTCTAAAACTAAGAGGCCGAATAAGTAATAACTCCCTCATGTGGTTTTACAACCATTTAAGTTATTCTACATTCAAGACCAAACAAAAGTGTCATAAAAAATAGGATATTACACATAACGAAACGTAAATGACAAGTGCAAAGATTATAAAAATTATACTTTAAACATCATGTCAAGAGGGATAGTATTACATGAGTAATTCTTTAGTACATTCTCCCCTCGCACTTCCGAGAGCCACATCTACAATTCTTTCTCTTCAGATTACTATTTTTATCATAAACATGGTCATAGTTGTAGTGATAAGTAAACTCCTCTAATGGAGGAATACTCTTAGAAGCGAAAAACATTATATGAGGTACTCTCCTATCACCATGGTAATACATGACATTTTGAGCATAAAGGTTTGGTGAGCAACTATGGTTGATAAATCTTCCAACATTCCCATATCTAACTGCATCAAGGGTAAATCCATCTTCATCCTTCCTCCGAAAAGAATCTAACTCAACTTTGAGGTTATTGTTACGCATAGGATTCCTTTTTGGGATTTCTTCATCATAGTTGCCAATGTCAAACAAGTACTCATCATTATCTATTCTACTTTCGGCTTCCTTTTCATCAAGCAACTCCCCGACATATTCACATATAAAACTTCCGGATGAGACATGATCTCGTGACCTCAAACCCCATCCTCTCGATTCGGTCTTGAAAACCTCCAAATGGTATCGAGGACCATGTTGGCTAACTCTATTTTTGCAAGAAGGTGGACATTTGCAAGATGGGCCACACTCATAAACAAGAGGTTGTGCTCTAACAATAGAGCCTCTTGTGTTGAATGGAATCTCACCTCCATTCCTAGAAGCACAAGAGCATTGCTTAGAATCCAAGCATCCACTTGTGCAATTGCAACCTTGAGGCCTAGAGATGTAATACCAATCTGGATATTGTATGTTGGTAATGTAAGTAAATGATGGGAGTCTCTCATCATCTATTGCATTGACAACACAAATTGGTATCTTCTCTTTTCCTTGCGAGACATCATAGTCCACAACAAACTCCGACTGCATAATCGATTTTGTTGCCTTGTTAGCATGAAAATGAGCTACCTTGACTAAACTTGTTGGCCGTGACACTACTTCACGATTAAGTTTTGGTTGGCCAGGATTTCGTTTTAGTTCAAACTTGAAAACATATTTTCCAGTTGGAGCTATTTCTTCCCAACACTTGGTCACAGTGTAGAGCCCATTGTAGATGTATCTTATATCACTCTTTTCACCATTCACTCTTTTTCGACCACAAATAACCCTCACCGGACATCCCATGTCCATGGAGCTCTTCAAGGCAAGATTACCCCCTTTAAGCTTTTGATCTTCCACTCTCGCATTAGCAGATACTTTTGGATTCCCGCCTTGACCTACATAAATGAATGTTTCAGAAGATATGGCCTCGTTATTGTACCGACCAGAATCAACAATGCTTGTTGCAACATATTTTCTGCCAATATTCACATAATTGATGCCATTCATAAATTGGTGATGTAATCCGATCGTAACAAGTTCTGCCCTGAACCGGAATTGATCCCCAATTTCAACTCCAGGAACATGTCCAAAAGTCCACTCACAATTTACCCACTTTTTCTGCTTTTTCAAAGTCATTGCTGCCTCTATATGGATATTTCTTTTGGATCGTCCTTCAGGTTTCTCTGCTTTATCTTCTTGCAAAAGTTTAGTATATACGTCATCAAAAAGTTTCAGAGTCTCTCTAACTTCTTTTTGACCAGAAACACCACACATGAAAGCAGAATTCCTTAAATCTTGCTGAGGAACTCCGAGATCCATTTGCTTCTTCATGACCACGGATTCATATTGATCCCAATCCTTATAGAAAAAATAATGGCCTTTGTTCAGTTCATCGTGCTGCTCAGGACGTATGATGTCGGGCAATGGCTTGAAATCAACTGCATCTTCTAAAATATCTGAGCACTTTTGTATGATCTCACCTTTCTTACCATCAGTACTTTGGGTGTTGAGACCTGATCTTAGTGAGTTCCATTCGGAGCATGTTAAAATGGAAATGTCATCATCATCTACCCAACTCCTGGACTCATCGTCAGAAACTTCTTCGTGGTGAACTCTCTGGCTTGTTTCGTTACTAGGTTCATTTCGAGCTTCGATTAGATTTTCTTGTGAAACAATAGCAGGCAATTCTGGTCCATTTTCAATAGGCTCATCTTTTATAAACCAATCACATGTATTTCTTGTATCAGTTGACGGCTTTTGGACTTCATACATAAGATTTTCTTCTTTCAATTTCAAAGGTTGGTTTCCATTTGTAGGTCGACATGAGGTATTTAAATGACTTGAACCACCAGCCTCTTTTGGACGCGCACCAGTTGCCTCAAAATTACTTGGCTCAGCCATATCTTCAGAACAACTTTTGCTCTCAGCATCAACAGAGCATTGAGTAACACTTCTATTCCTCTTTTGAGGAAAACAGGGGCCACAATTCTCAGGAAAACTCCTCGTAGAGTCTACTTTTACACATTTGGTATTGGATGGAAATTCCGGGTACATCTCTCTGGTTCCGTTGTTTTGACGAACAAATAGACCACAATTCTCAGGAATACTCCTTGTAGTCTCGACTCTTACAGGCTTAGTAGTGGGTGGAAATTCTGGGTTGATCTCTTTGGTGTCGCTGTTCTCACGAACAAATGGACCACAATTCTCAGGAAAATTCCTTGTGGTCTCGACTCTTCCAGACTTGGTAGTGGATGGAAATTCCAGGTTGATCTCTCTGGTTCCATTGTTTTGACAAACAAATGAACCACAATTTTCAGGAAAATTGCGAGTAGCATCAACTTTTAGGCGCTTAAATGTGGAGGGAGATTTAGTATCGACCATCAAATGAAGTTTCTTCTTGCCTAACATCTTTGTGGGACTCGTTGTTTCCACTAACACAGACATCTACAATCTACAATTTATAAAGTACGCACAACTTAAAACCTTACTAGAAAAAATAATTTTACGTTACATGATTATTATGAATATAGGAATCGAACAAAATAAAGAAGTTACAGCTAAGGAAACACAGATTAGGGCTAAAAGAGAGCAGAAATTTTGGGGGGGAAAATGGCAGTTTCTAACTTTGAATTTGGAGGGAAATTAGTGCCATAGAAAGAGGCATTTGATTGAGCTCATCTGGGAGACCGGTTCAGTTCAAGAAAAAATAGATACTATGAATTTTATCGAAGCAATCTCATAAAATTAACCAACAATGTAAAGAAAATAAAAATTACGCTTGGGAGATTAAACCAAAGAATTTCAAAACAACTTACTTGAAGTTTTGGCTTGCTTCATAAGATCAAAACGCTTTAGTATGGAACGGTATGCCAACAAGGTCCTATTTATACAAAAAGTTCTGCAATTGATTCCTATACAAATTGGGTTTTCTTAAAATTTAAACCAACAAAGTTACTATAATTACTGATCCTAATTTTGGTATAATTCTTAAGTCGGCCTAATTTTTTTTTTCCCTTACACTCTTTTCATCTTTTATTTTTGGGATTAAAATTCACAAATCTCCCTTTCCTATTATACATGTTTGGTTTCACAAGGAATACAAGTGTAATAATGACTTGCTTCAACTAATTTGTTTATAACAGTCTATTTTTTCTTTCAAACAAATTTAAAAAAGAAACTTGACTCGGATTTTATGAGAAAAACAGTTCAGTGCTCAAAGCATCTTATATTTATAAGACGTGTGATGTAGTCATGTAAACCATATACCCTAATGCAAGCATCATTAGATGCTTTCTATAGCTTGAACTCCATTATTTTAGCCAAATAAAAGTTGTTTCGTCAAAAATAATGAACAAACTATGTGTTTCTTCTTTAAATACAATAATTATTTATTTTAACTAGGTATTTTCTTATCATGACAAAATAATTGGGGAAAAAACAACTTAGAGTCTCATTTTTTTTAGTCTGATAAAAAAGTTTGACAAAAATAATGGAGTTGCATGCAATTGTGTATTTTAAAAAAAAATTATTTAGATATAATGACTATTTATTTTCGAATGTCGTCTCCTTTTTTTTTTGCCCCAAGTTTGTAAAAAAAAAAAATGCACTTGATTGGAGCTCCTTTGTTTCTAGTGAAATAAAAAAAAAAAAGTTTTAGCACTATAATAAGTTCTAATTGTATCCTTCTTATTATATCTTATATGCAGTGTTTTAAAATGTAGGGGCATGAGACGAGACGTTTTATGCGACATGGGGTGAGGGGGTAAGCTCCAAAGTACGAGTTGTAAGTTCCATAAATCTATGGGGTGTAATATCTCATATAACTTTAGTTTATAATTTTATTATTAAGACAATAAGCAAAGGTAAATTTTTCAATAATTCTACCAATAAATTCAATAAATCACTAATAATATAGAAAAAATATTTAAATTATTCTTTGACAAAGGTAACAACATAAAAAATGATACTAGCCGAGATAATTTGAATATGTGTGTGATGCACCCTCCCCCCTTCTTTAATTAATTAATTTAATTTAAATACTACGTAAAAACTGGTTTAACTCGACCCAAAATGTTTCACCTATCAATATAATTGATATTTTTTTTCTTTTTCTTTATATTTCCATTTCTCACTTTTTTCTCTTCATTTTTTCCTTCTCAAATTACGCAGGAAATTGAAGATTATCTGCTTAGTTGCTTTATTTTTCATTGAAAGTAAGTCTTTATGTTTACATCGTATTTTCATACGCAACTTCGGATCATTCTTGTCGTTATAAATATGATTCAAGATTGTATTTGACATTATAAAAATAGTTTCCCTCAAAACCTAAAGATAACTTGATTTCTCAAATTTTAAAGAAATTAAACCTTGAACAACTGGAAATTAACAAGAAGTTAGAATGTTCTTACCTTTTTGGGTAGATTTCATTCAAGAGAGAAGATGATTTATTTTATAAAATATATAAGGGAAAAGGGTCAAAAATACCCCTCAACTTTATTTTATTGGTTGACTATGCCCTTACCGTTAAAGTGAAGTTATTTTCACCCCTGTCATTACTAATTTCACCATATATACCCCTCATTTGACGGAAAGCCCGAAATCAACTTAAATTAACCCGAATCTTAAAAAATGACCTGTTACCCATTTTTAAACCCATGCCCGACCCTCTAACACTTAACCCAAGAGATGAACAAAGGAAAAATAGGGGAGGAAGAAGAAATAACTTCAGCCTTTGTTTTCCCATTTTTTCGACCCTCTCCACGCTGTTGTCCAGCCACCAATAAACCACCCCTAAACGACCTCATTTTTTCCGTTTTCACAACCACCATCATCCACTTTCCGGCCGGCAACCAAACCCACCTGAAACCAGCCCACTCCGGCGGAAAACAATGTGTAAACCACCTCACAACCAGACGCCAACTCCGGCGAACCAGATCACCCTTTACTGCCTCTTTTCTCCAGCCAAAATGTCATCAGAAAACACCCAAATCGACCCCATTGGTCGACTTCCCTCAACCCATCTTCCTTCTCCAACCAGAAACTCTGGTGAACCACATCGGAAACACCTTCAAACAACCACCACTCACCTCCAAATCACCAGAAATCACCACCCCAAAACAACCCTTTCCGCCGCCGCCTCATCGACACGGAAAAACCACCGCGAACATCCTCAACTTCATGAGCTCGTGAAACCCAACGGCAACAACCAACCACCATCGTTGATGATTCTCTTCCCCTTCCCTTTCATGATTTTTTTTGCATTTTCAGCAAATCAGAACTCATCAGCCCTCCAGCTTCGACAACAACAATCAACTCCGTCAAAAATTACTTTCTTTAATTGTTTTGCTCTTTTTGTTGTTATATTTTATTGCGTTTCAGGTGAATTATTTGACTCTCATTTCAAACTCCGACCATCTTATTGTTTTTTAATGATTTTTAGTTATTAATAATTTTTGGGTGAACATTGTTCTTTCTTTCAATTTGTGTTACTCCAAATGTGACAGTGTTAAGCACTTTATAGATTTGGTGATACTTTGTTTTATTAATTCCCATGTTAAAAATGAAATGATGAAATTGTTCCCCAAAAAAAATCGAGCAAAGTAACTCCGATGATTTCAGCAGTAAGGGGTCGTTTGGTACAAAGATTAATAATGCAGGGATTAGTAATGCTGAGATTAATAATGCAGGGATTAATAGTGCAGGGATTAGTAATACATGGATTATTTTTACCAAGTGTTTGGTTCATTGTTTCCCACCTTATCTTGTGCTTGGATTCCAATTATACCCTTGAATTATTTTGCAATTGGGTTAAGGTAAATAATTGCCGGACAATATTATTTTGTATGGCCTTCTAACTAACTATGAGAAGAACAATTTTGTTGTCATGTTTACCTTTTGTTCCACTTAAATTATTTGAGGATAAATAATTGTCATCTTAGTAAATTGATCACTTACAAAATGTAAATTTTCAATTTATAAAAAGATAAACTATCAACTTTTAAAATTGAAAAGAAGGTAAACAATAGTAAAATTGATTAAATCATCTACATTTACACATAAAAATTGCAAGTTGTAATTTTAAAATGTATTCAATTTTATAAATTGTTCAAAATACAAAAAATTAGAAAACCGCACAAACATATATATATATCAATAAATTATATCTTCAATTAAGATCACAAACATCATGTTGTGATATATTTGCCTTTTTAATTAGTTAATGTTAAACAACTCACATTTCAAATATTGTATTAATTTGTATTGGATTTATTTAGTAACAAACAACTCTCTCTAATAATTTGTAAGTCAATTTATTTAAATAAATTTAGTAGTACAAATATAAACATAAAATCAAAAAAATAAACAAAATAATTAAAATGATTTGAGGGATATTTTTGTCTTTACATAGACTTATCCCATGTATTACTAATACCTCCAAATGGAATGTATTAGTAATACATCCTATAATACCATGTAGGAGGCATAATTAATCCATGGATTAGTTATACATAGACTCAATTTCCTACCAAACATAGTACTAAATAATACCATACATAATACATGGACTATTTGTTTTAATGTGGTCTACGAAATGACCCCTAAGTGTTTTAACGGTGGAAGGAGATGAAGAAGATTAAACAAATGGGTTTGGGGTTTTAATTGAGTATGAATTAATTTGGTTTAGTGGGTCGGGTTTGGATTAAAATAGAAACGGGTCATTTTAATTGAAATTGAGTAATTTTGATTGATTTGGGGCTTTCCGTCAAATGAGGGGTATATATGGTGAAATTAATAATGGCAAGGCTAAAACTAACTTCACTTTAACGGTAAGGGCATAGTCACCTAATAAAATAAAGTTGAGGGTATTTTTGACCCTTTTCCCAATCTTTAATGGTTTCTTAGTAAGAATTGGGAAAGATGGTGTATTTAAAGAGTAAGTAATTAAATAATAGAGAAAGAATTGACATGTAATGCTTTTAAATTCGTTTTGAAAGAAAAGCTTCTCATTCACGCTCGTCATCTGCAAACAAACATAGGGAGAAAATGGGTCAAAATGATATATTTACAAAGGTATTTAATACTTTTGTGGGGTGATAGGACGACCACAAAGTTAAGGTGTCTTTTCATAAATTCAGGACAACTTTTGGTGTCACTTTATGTTTTTTCTCATCTTAATATTCATATGTGTATTCAAATTCATATATCTAAATAAAATGCTCAGATATGCATTCAGTTTCAAACTTCTTAATCTTATCAAAAAACAAATGAGGCCTTAATGGGTCTAAATATATTTGGATGATTAAGATTTATAACAAAATTGGATGTCTAGTCAAAGATTTCTATAAAGATAACAGTTCATTGATTCCACCCATTTACCGCTACCATTATCGCCCACTGTTCGCAACTACCGTCGTAGTCCCCCAGCATTATCAACTACCACTATCAAAAGCCACCATCATTTGCCACAACACTACAATAAGTTGCCACTACCACAAGGCACCATTACAATCAATCACCATTACTACAATAACCACCAATCACTACCATCAATTGTCATTATATATCGTCAATCATTGTCATTAGTCACCATCATTATTTGCTATCACTCTCATCTATCACAACTATTTGATGTCACTACCAACTACCACCATCAACCATAACTATTAATCATCCTCACAACTAATTACTACTCATACCACTACCATTAGCCAATATCATTCCCAATCGGCACCCACAACCGTCATCATTAGCCATCTCCTCCACCAACAACCATATAAATGATGTTAATTATTTTTATTCAAAAATTTTACAACATTTTAATATTTCGATGAGTATTCAAATTCAGATATCTAAATCTTAATACACATCTCAATATTTGAATTCTGATGTTCTAACCTTAATAAAAGTAAATGAGACCTAGTTAATCATTGATAAGCCAAAACCAAGAGGATGAATAAATTTTAACTCCCATATGTGGTTAATTATACAATCATCTAAGTCATTCTACTATTGCACTCAAGACCAAAAAAACCATAAAAGGTAGGACATTAATCGCAATACAAGTTACGCGAGATCAAAGTTTGCATAATTAAACTAAATGGAATAACAATGGATCAAAAGGTTGAACATGAAAATTGCACATAGATAATAAAATCATACTTCAAATATCAATTGCAGATGAATAGTTTTACATGAGTAGTGATACGCCCAAATTACACCTCCCGAAAGAAGTATAAGCGGTCGTTGTCAAATAAAGAACCTAACTTTTAGATTAGGATCAATCCCACGAGGAATATGGTTTAGACGTAGGCTAACTTACGATTATCTACATTCAGTCAAACTATTTCTGGTAAAAGGGAAAAAGGGGGATTTGTAAACAAAATAACAGTTTGTTGATTTGTATCAATAAGTAACAAGTAAACAAGATTCGCAATTTGAGATATCAATATGAGATGAAAACTAGGGCATAGGTGTTCCCCATTAGCTCTTAACGCAGTATTCCTAATAATAGTAACTTTATCCTAGTGTTAACATGCAAAGTTGATAAGTTAGGTATTCCTAAGTGATTGGTCCTCCAAGTAGGGAATTTCACCACGCAACTTGGTCCGTCTACGAATGTATGCTTTACTAACCCTTACCCTTAACACCAGATTAGCCTTCGCACTATTAGGGTCAGGCTATTAGATAACGGCTAAACACGTCTAAATCTCTGTTGTTTAATCTCTTTCTTATTCGTTACCTCGTTGGTCTGGCAAGTAGGAATGAAGCTAGTTCTAACGTTGCGCACCGCTAGAAAGCATTCTAAACGAAAGGATTAACAATACATGCATCAACACAATTTTAGAATTACTTAATTAATAGTCATACATTGTTAATTACTCATGGTTTCCACAACCCTAGCTGTGGATCTAGCTACTCATGCTTGAGAATTCACAATTCATGTTAGGGTTAATAAGATAAATCATGAACTTACAATTAGAAGATGTATATCGTAATCTTGAATTGAAAATCAAACGCAAATATCATAAACAAAGCTTTGAGAATTAATTGTCAAAAATGTTTGCAAAATAATCCTCAAAATAGAAACAAAATATCCCAAAAATTCTAACAACCCAAAAACGAAAAATACAACTTATATTTATTGAAACTAAATCCTAAACCAAATAGGAAAAGAAAATATAGGAAATTCAGTTTGAGCAGTTTCAATCGACGACAACAAACGACAGACCATTGATCAACCAACAGTCCGTGAGTCTCCTCCGTGGTTCAGCAGTTGGCCAAAATTCTTAGTCTTCAATTGACGGTCATCACCTACGGTCTGTAGGTCTATACACGATATGTCTTGTCTCTCCGTTGTTCAAGTACTGAAACTCCTCTTCTCTGATTCAATCGACAATTAACATCCATGATCCATCAGTCAAACTACGATCCGTCATTTGCATCCGTGGTTCCACACTTTGGTCAGACTTCCTTGAACAATTGACCCCCGACTCCCACCTACAGCTCGTCAAGTGAATGACGGCTCATGAGTGAACTCGTAGGTTGCCAAATTCCTGATGATTCAACTACATTCAACTTCAACTGCTTCAAATCAATTTCCAACAAAATTAGGCCAAACATCATCATATCTAATAACAAAAATGCCTAAGACGCACACAAACTTCAAATATATTGCATCAAAAATATCGTAAACTCACACTACTTCAAGTAGTAATTTACTACATTCTCCCGTTGCACTTATGAGAGCCACATCTACCCTTCTCTCTCTTCAAATTTCCATTTGTATCATGAACATGGACAATCCGGTGGTTGTAGTGATAAGTAAGCTCCTCTAATGGAGAAATACTTTTGGAAGCGAAAAACATTATGTGAGGTACTCTTTTATCACCATGGTCATACATGACATTTTGAGCACAAAGGTTTCGTGAGCAACTATGATTGACAAATCTACCAACATTCCCATATATTGTTGCATCAATAGTAAATCCATCTTCATCCTTCCTTTTAAAAGAAATTGGCTCGACTTTACTACTTACAACCTTCCTTTTGGGGATATATTCATTATAGTTGCCAACATCAAAGAAGTACTCGTCATAATCCATTCTAATTTTGGCTTCCTTATGATCAAGCAATTCTTCGATATATTTACAAATAAAACTTCCGGGTGCAATATAGTTTGATGACTTCAAACCCCATCCTTTCGATTTAGTTTTGAAAACCTCGAAATAGTACCCAAGACCATGTTGGCTAGCCCTATTTTTGCAAGATGGAGGACATTTGCAGTATGGACCATACTCATGAACACGAGGCTTTTCTATAAGAATAGAGCTTCTTGGGTTGAATGGAAACTCTCCTCCATTCTTAGAAGCACAAGAGCACTGCTCAAAAGTCGAGCATCTACTTGTGCAACTGCAACCTTGAGGCCTAATGATATAATACCAATCAGGATATTGCATGCTCATAATTTATGTGAAAGGTGGGGGTCTCTCATCATCTATTTCATTGATAACGGGGATTGGTATATTTTTCTTCCCTTGCGAGACATCATACTCCATAACAAACTTTGTCTGGATAGTAGATTTTGTTGCCTTGTTAACATTTTCACGGATATGATTGACATTGACTAACTGAGTAAGTTCTGGTTGGCCAAGATTTCTCTGCAGTTCAAACTTGAAAACGTATTTTCCAGTTGGACCTCTTTCTTGCCAACACTTAGTCACAGTGTACAACCCATAGTAAATGTATTTTCCCTCGGTATTTTCACCATTAACTCTTGGACGACCATAAATAACCCTTACTGAATATCCCAAATCCATGGAGTTCTTCAAGGCAAGATTTTCCCTTTGAAGCTTTTGATCTTCCACTTTCACATTAACAGATACTCTAGGATTCCCTCCCTGACCTACATAAATGAACTTTTGCGAAGATATGTTCTCATTCTCGTATAGACCAGAATCAACAATGCTAGTTGCAACATTTTTTCTATTAATATTCACATAATCGATACCCTTTAAATTTTTGTGATGTTATCCAACCATAGCAAGTTGTACCTTGAACCGGAATTGATCACCAGTTTCAACTCCAGGAGCATGGCTAAATGCCCAGTCAAAATTTACCCACTTTCCTTGTTTTCTCAAAATCATTGCAGCCTTCATATTGATTGTTCTTTTAGAGCTTCTTCCTTGTTTTTCTGCTTTCTTTTCTCGCAAAAGCTTAGTGTATTCATAAGCAAAAAGTTTGAGAGTCTCTCTAACTTGTTTTCGTTTCTGAATATGCTCGTATTCAGAAATAGTGGGCAATTTAGATCCATCTATAATACGCCCACCGTATGAAAATCATTCACATCTTGAATAAACTGATGAAATTTTGGGAACATCCAACTTATGATTAATCAATAAATCATGTTGCTGAGCAGTGTTTCCATTGTTTTGACGAACAGATGGACGAAAATTGTTGATACTATCAACTCTTAGGCGCTTAAACACTGATAGAGATCTAGTAATTAACAATCATCTGATGAAGTTTCTTCTTCTGAAACTTCTTTGAGGTACTTGTTTCTACCGGCACAAATGACATCTACAAGTAGACACAACATAAAATTCATCCTATAAATCCAGTAGAATAGCAGACAATTTTACAAAAACACAAACATATTACATGATTATTAACACCAACATGACAAGGCGTTATGAATGTTTGAATCAAACTGGAAAAAAAATGTTATATCAAAGCAAAAAAAAAAAACCATCATGAAACAAAAAGAATACAACCTAACAAGCAAAGAAGAAGAGTAGTGAAACTCATATTAGGGCTAAAGGAGAGCAAAATTCTGAAATCGTTTGAATTGGGAGGGGGGGAGGGGGGGGAATTAGTGTCATACAAAGAGTCGAACTAGAAAAAGTTAACACTCCGCATTCAACTTATGGTCCTTATACTTAAACTTTTGCTGCAAAAATAGTCCTTCAACAAAGGAACACTTTTCTCTAATGGAAGAAGAAAAGGGGTTGATGTGGTTTGACGAATTTAAAACAAATCTTCGAAATGTCATTATTTCTCAGCATGTCTTAAAAGTGTTTCTCAAAGGTCTCACTCAGGGAAAATCCACTATAGTTACAGATTGGGGAAAAGCTCAAGGGGTTATTTTTATTTTAAAAAAAAGTATGTATTTAAAAATAATTTATTTAGAATGCACAAAAAAAAAAAAAAGAATTGTTAATTAAAGTTTATAAACTAAAAATTCTTGATTTTGTTTTTTACCTTTACCTGAGATGGGTCCAAACAAAGTCATTTAAGCATATGAAACAATTGTAGGAAAGCAGAAGGATTAACGTTAAGCGACAGGAGAGAAATAAAACTAAATAACTTCAAAACACCAAGAAAAGAAATAACTTACTTTTAAGTATGAATCCAAGTGTTGATTTCTTAAGATCCAATTTTTTTCTCAAACCAAAAGATCCCAAAAATATTAGAGGAAGATGGAATAAGGGTGTACCAATAACACAATACCAAACTCCTATTTATACTAAAAATAGTGAAAGTGAAATTAGGCATGCAATTGATTTTTATTCAGATTGTGTTTCCTTACATTAATAAGTTTCCAAATAAGTCAAGTATAAAATTAGACATAATAAAAGTGAAGGCTAAATTAGGTGTGCAATTGATTTTTATTCAAATTAGATTTTTTTTTTACATTAATAAGTTTCCATACAAACAAGATAAGTCAAATACAAAATTAGAAAAATAGTAAAAGTGAAGGCTAAATTAGTATGCAATTGATTTTTATTCAAATTAAATATCCTTAAATTAATAAATTTCCATATCAAAAAAGACAAGTCAAATATAAAATTAGACATAATGAAAGTGAAGGCTAAATTAGATATGCAATTGATTTTTTATTAAAATTAAGCTTCTTTAAATAAATAATTTTCCATATCTAACTAGGTAAGTTAATTACAAAAAAGTGAAGATAAAATCAGATTTGCAATTATACTGACTATTATTCAAATTGTATTCTTTACATCAACAAGTTTTCATATCAAACAAGACAATTCATATACAAATGTACCTTTTCCTACTTAATATATCTTTTAAAATACATTAATTTTAATAAAATATTATTTTAAAATATTTTTATGTAATTGTTTTCTTTTAAAACCCTTTAACTAATATAAAAGTGTAAAAAAAACATTTTTTTTTAATTTCCTTTTATCAATTAAAATAGAGTTACATTTTATATTTTCTTAATTAATATATGTCTTAAATATAATATCATATTAATTGCATCATTATTTCTCATTTATATAATTATTAAAATATATTACTAAAATAGAAAATATATTTATTTCTTAATCATTATTGCAATTTGCCAATATATTCCTTAATTTTGAAGTTAATATGAAAAAATGGTCAGCAATAACTTCATTGATGATATTTTAAAGATATTTGGTAACGTGGAGCAATTTAATAAACTATATCTTTTTATGCATTAATCATTATAATTATTTTATCTTAACTTTAAAATCAATAATTAAGAAGTGTTTATCATCCGTCTGTAACACCCCGACTTTTCAAAACGTCTAAATTAACTCGTATCTTCGTTGAAAGACAAGGAGGGTGGGTAATAAATTAAGAATGATGCGGTATGTCATATTTTATGTGTTCAATGATTGTTTCTCAAGTTTTGAAGTTAGGTAAGTGGCAAAATAAAAGTTGGTGAAAGTTATCGTAAGTTCCTTTTTAAAGATTTCTCTAAAATTTGAGTCAAATGTCTTGGATGTTTTATCCCAATATATAAAGAGTTAGAAGGCCTATAACCCATTAAATCGAAGGCCTACGAGTCTAGTTTGCAACGCATAAAACCCCGTATCCAACCGACATCGGAATAAAAAGTTATGAGGGTTTTACTACGGACTGCCGGGGCAGAATCCGGGTCGGGTCAAAAATGTGGTATGTCGGCTTAGTCAACGTTTTAAGCCATGAAAACATTTCTTTTCACTTCCAAACCAGAGATAAAGCTTAAGAGAGGGTTCATATGGAGTTCTTGCATGATGAGATTAGTTTTTGACGATTTCTACCATTAAACGTTGCCCCCATTCCTAGAAATGTGATTTCTACACGTGGCAATCGTTTTTCCCTTCTACTAGCTGCGTTTGGAGCTGGTTTTTTAAGATATAAATTTTTAGTTATTGGTGTTTCTTCAAGGTTTAAACTTGGTTAACTAAGATAATTATCTCGAGACTCTTTTATGTTTGTTTTTATGAATTTCTACGAACGTTTCGACAAGTTGGGGCAATATGGCAAATCTGCCGATTTAAGATTAATTATGAATTATTTATAGGTGCGTACCAGCTGTGTATATATAGTGTTCGTGAAGCTTAGGACATAAGGAACAACTTTCGTGAAGGAACCATGGTCTTTCGAGCGTTCATTGGAAAGGTATGTTAAGGCTATTCCCTTCGTTCGACATGTTTCCTTAGAGGTAGTTAATGTTAGTGATCTTGTAGATGTAATTGTGAGTGGTTGGCTGATTGAGCGGTTATAAAACCTCATTTTAGGGACTCATAATCTGTTAAGAACGCCCTAAGTTAGGAACGACTCGGAGATTATTCATATATATTGTTTATAGCTAAATTGCTCGCCTTTAGCCTATTCAATTGTTTGTTGTTGCCCTTTGGGCTATTGTGGTTAGTTGTTGAGCTATGAACTGTCTATTGGGGCTATGATGCTGTCTAATAGGACTATATTATTTCCAAAGAGGGCTATGTGTTGCCCACGAGGCTATATTGATTTCCAAAGAGGGCTATGTGTTGCCCACGAGGCTATTTTGACACCAAAGAGGGATATGTGTTGCCTACAGGGATATGTTGATGCAAAAGAAGGCTAGTGCAACCCACAGAGCTATGATGTTGCCTAAGAGGGCTATGTGCTACCTACGAGGCTATATCGTTACCAAAAAGGGTTATGTAACTTCTTACAAAGACAAGGGGCTACCGATAGGGGTATGTAGATTGATTTGGTACCTTCTGGGCTTATGGGGCCCTAGGTAGGTGGTATGTTGTTTGTACCTACCGAGCTTATGAGGGTTTAGTTAGGTTGATGTTTGATCATTTTTGTATTTTTTTAGATTCAGTAGCGAGTTAGCATGCTTATCTAAAATTTTGATTTCCTTACGTAATTGCTTTTGGTATATTATGATACTTGCTCAGTTAGTCTATAGCCTTTCATACTCTGTACATTATTTTGTACTGACACCCCATTTCCTTGGGGGCGCTGCATTCATGCATGCAGGTCCCAACAAACGACCCAGTAGACCTCCTCAGCAGCAGGATTGACTTTTATCCGATTGGCTAGCCCCTTTCCTCCGGAGCTGCCAGAGTTGGGAGGTTTGTTACCTTTTGTTGTATATATCTTTATGGGTAGGCTAGGGACCTGTCCAGCCAATCTTTACTACTCTTAAAGGCTTGTAGACTAGTGTGTAGAGTGTATAGCTACGTTATGGCCATACTGGCCTAGTTTGTTGGTTTGCTGAAACTTGTAAGTTGTTTGATGTATTGTCTTGATATATACCTGCTTTCAGTTTTGGTATAGATATCATGGTGGCCTCGACGGCCCAATCAGGATTTCTGTGCTAGTTGACTATTTATTTATATGATCTTCTGGGAGTAGCTGTTTCTTTAATAGATCAGTTGACAGAGGTCTTGCCGGTCGAGGGCTTAGTTGTAAGCCGAAATATACTTGCTTCTTTTCTTGATTGCGTGTGGATGTCATGCACTAGTAGCAAATGATTCAACAGGGTCGGCTCGAGCCTGAGTTTTGGCATTAGGAATCAGTTGGGCCCCTCGAGTTTGGGGCGTGACACCTTCGATTTCGAATATATTGAGAAATATTTATTTTCTTTTTTATTAGGAATTTTTTATCGTTATCTAAATAAAAATAAATGATGGATTACATACATAAAAATTAACGATGGTTACAATATTTTTATTAGGAAAAAGAATGTATTAGAAAAAGGACATTTCTTTACCAAAAAAAATAATAGGACATATTTGGAACAAGCATTTTGACAATTTTCCATATAATTTATCATAGTTAAGTAATTTAATGAAGATACATCTACTCCTTTGTTCACTTTTAGTTATCCATTATTTCAAAAATAAATTTTTCACTTTTACATGTTATTTTTAACATATGAAGAAAACCAATTATTTCTGGAAATGCATAAGAACTGTTGAATGGAAAAGAGATGCAACTTCAGTTCCTTCAGAATTGGTAGTCAATTCTATTTTTGAGAAGATTCAATATGTAGTTCTGACCAATCTCAAAATACAAAAGTAATACAGGAGAAGGAGAAGATTTTTCCACCTTGTTCATGACCTGTTCAAGCTACAACGAAGTAAGAGTAAATTCGATGAACATTGAGAGCCGGGAAAAGCCATTCTTCACTGTTCGGCAGTGAGCAACTTTCACTTCCTGAAATCTCAATAATACACAACAGTTAATAAAGAACCTCACATTGATATGTCACACGACATAATTAAAACAGAGTATAGGTAGAAAGCAAGGCACGCAGTGCCATTCCTATGCACAGTCTGCATTTAGAACGCAGCAAAAATCGTTTTCATCAGAAATTTTCTGCCTTTTTAAGTACAAAAGACGAGTTTCATACCGATTCCCTTACCAACTATACTTGAGGCATGCATGTCTAAGGCAAGGGCGGAGGCAGCATATAATGAGGGGGGTTCATCAAACCTACTTCCACTAGTTCGTGTGTTTACTTCTCAGATTTTGAACCCCCTTATTAAAATTTCTGACTCTGTCATTGGTCTAAGGTGCTTCCATTCAACTTCGATGCAGTGAACAATAGTAATAAATATAAAAGGATAGTTAACTTCAAGTTATATATGTAGTCTATCATTAATACAAAAGGAAATTAAGATTGAGAGTAAAGTCACAGGTAGTACTCATCGATCCGCGTCAAACATATTATGCTGTTCAAAATGGGTAGTAAGTTGATTTAAAATTTAAAGTTTGTGCTTTTTATAAAAGGCATAATACATAAATATGCCCTTTAACTTGGCCTTATGTCATATCCATGCCCTCTAACTTTGAGTGTGCACAAGTAGATATTTAAACTTGTAATAAAATTGAACAAATAGACAACACGTCCTACATGAGATCCTTCGTGGCAATTTGTGTCCTACATGATGTCCTGCGTGTATTATGACACATAGGACTCAAGTGTCAACTTGTTTAACTTTTATATAAGTTTAAGTGTTAATTTGTGCACACCCAAAATTGAAGGACATAAATACGAAATGTGGCCAAGTTTAAGAACATATTTATGTATTATGCCTTTTTAGAAGATATGTGCCCCTTCAGCAGACTAGCTACATGAAGCTCCTCTTTTCGTATTTTAGCGAATGATAACTTTCCATTCAAAAATACAGTCGTCTTTCAAGTTACTATGTAGTAACTTGTAGGAAAAGTAGTATGGGCAACGCAGCTATCATTCACCATATCCAAAATAGCAATTCCTATACCCGGAATTTGTTGCGAGTCTCACATGATGTAAATTGCAAAGGGAACTTTAATTTGCTTGCTCTGTTTATTGCACATTCTTGTTTTTCCTTGGCTTTGCCGAGGCAAGTTAATTAGGGGTCACCAAAAATAGCTACTTTCTTCATTCCGAAGATCTAGAACCTCATAACCGATTGACTTCACAGAAAAAATCATAAACCATAAAAGCAAGTAACTTCAAAGCATGGAAATGTGGATCAAACACGACGCACATGCTCAAGATATGGCTTTGTGAATCCATAATTTCACAAATGTGATGGTGCATTACGGAATTTCTTATGCGGTATCTCATATTACAAGAAAAAGGGAAATGACTTGGCCTATTAGCATATTCCAGTAGCAAATAGACAAGCTCTGTTTCCCATAGCAAATAGACAAACTCTGTTTCCCAATAGCAAATAGACAAGCTCTGTTTCCCAATAGCAAACAGACAAACTCTGTTTCCCAATAGCAAATAGACAAGCTCTGTTTCCCTACCAACTGCATTTGGGGCATGATAACAATAAGCCACAAGCTCAACTTATGACAACCCACATTTCCAGAAAATGTTCTCCGAAAATGACTTCTCTAGTGGAAGCAGAGAATACAAGTTCTAAGTGTCATTCCACATTGATTGTGTCCTCACAGTCCTCCTCCAACACATCTCATCTTCATCCCCACGCCCATCACCCCACCAGCCTTTACATATTACATACATACTACACCCTTAGTTTGAAGTTGGAAGACAAAATTATTGCTTCATAAAAGTAGAGCATGAAGGGAAAATGACTAACGATATCCTCGAGCAGTATGGTTTAAAGACGCCCTTTACATATGCATTGTTTATATTTGAGATAACAAACAGAATTCAATAGAATGTGACAAAAATGCACAAAGTGCAACCTTTACAAGTCATTTATTGATTAATTGTTGTTCACCTGAGTTTTTCTAGCCTTCCTTTTTGTTGCATTCTTTCTCCCTTCCACAGATAAAGGACAAACTAGGCTTTCAACGTAGATTTCTGCCAGACGCCAACCGTCAAAGTTAAAGTTAATAACCTTTGAATATCTGAAAGTCATCCTTTGGATTGTATGTCATGGTATTACTTTTTTGATCAACTGAAGTAGAATATGTCATGACTTTACTAGATCCAAAACAAACCAAAATTTCACCTTTGTTTGATATGAAAAAAGGTGGAAAATGCATACAATCATAATCCACAAAAGGATCATCAGGATACTCGATAGTCAACATCTTTGTCCAAGATTCTTTAATCATATACACCTTCATAACCCAAACATCTACATGACTAACCATATTATCACAAAAGATAGAAACATCACTTCCAAACACTCCAACACTCAAAGAAAAATGTCATATTCCATAGTTGGGCTGCTCCACCTTTCCCCATTTCTCATCAGCCAAATCAATAGAAATGATGTTCCCGTCTTTATACATATTAAACAAATCAGGGCCATGAGTAATCCAATAAAGTTTCCCATTCACAAACTTGCCCGATATGTTTAATAGATCGGGCATTCATCAACACATTCCCAAGAATCACTGTGTAAACTATATATTTTGACCTCAACTTGATCCCGACTGCTATATTTCACAATAATAGCCACTACCTTATAATCATCGTGGAATTCATCGTATCCAAAACCATATAAAGGCCAGCAATCTTTCTTCATTAATGTAGGTTTAGAATCTGGCAATTTTTTGTACTTCCTAATTGATGGATTCCATAGAACCAATTCATATTCATCAATGACAAGACAAATCAATCCATTGACAGAACCTACAATTGAAAAATGATTGTGCAATTTCTTGTATGGGTAATCCAAGTCAAATGCCTCAGTTACAGAATCATTAAGTAAGGAACTAAGAGTAAAATCTTTAAGAGTATACTCATAAAGACCATACATAGCTGGACGAAAATTCATGGTAAGCAAATGGTGAGTGTAATCCTTGTTGTTATTAGTGGATAAGCTGAGATGGGTGTTGATAAATTCAGGGCTAGAGATCAAAGCAAGCCAAGATTTCGAAACAGACCTGAATTTCAAAAGCGATTTCACTGGAACCCTTGAGAGGATTTCAGTGATGAGTTCTGCTGGCAACACAGGGATTGTCATCAAGACTGAATTTTTCATTGAAGTTGTAGGTAATTGAGAATGGTTTGTGGGTTTTTTCAGATCTGGGTGTATATGGAAGGCTCCATCTTCCTTGGATTCCATTTGAGTAGCACAAATTTGAGCTCTCAATTTTTGCTATGAAACGAGTAAAGAACCTTGTGTTTGTGCTTTGAGAATTTTCCCCAAATTATTCGGAAGTACTTGAGGTACTTCTCCGTTTCAATTTACCTAGTATCATGTGAGCAAGATTAATTTTAAGGGCTCGTTTGGTAGGATGGACAAGTAATAATTAATCTCGAAATTAGTTTTAACTTGAGCTTATTTTCATGTTTAATTAAAAAAATGTTTGATTGGAATAAAATTATGGATATTTTATTATGGATTAGTTATTTCAGAATTGTAATGCTATTTTTATGAGGGTGGATTAAATATAACAATAACACATTTCCGAAAGATGAGGAAGGATTAACAATATCGACATAATTGATCCCGAAATAATTAATCTTAGAATAACATGTTCCCCAATCAAACAAGCCCAAGAGAAATTATATCTCACTACGTAATACCAACAAGGCCAAAAATTTGCTATTTATTCTGTCTCATTTTGTATTACACATCGTTTTTTAATCGATTCGGAAAAAATAATAAATCTCCAAATTTAGTAGTCATTTAATTTTAAAATTCATTTTGTCAAAATAACTAGTACAGTTTTTGGACTAGAGTTTAGTGATATTCAAATTACATTGATCTGTATTCAGTCAATAATTTGGATACAAATTAAGAAGAAAAAAACACTCAATGTTGTTCTAAAAATAGCAAATTAAAAAAGATAACGTAAAATAATTAAATCCCTAATTTTAGATATTAACTACATAATATACCAATCAATTCCTTAAGCATGCAAAACGGCGTCATTCATCAGAAAATGAGGGAAAATAAAGGAATCTTCCCGCCTAACCAAAAAACCTCCTAAACATCAAAACGTAGTAGTTCTCCTCCAAGAGGTCAAATTACTGCAACACTAATGGCGGAATCTGATACCAAAATGAAGGTATCAAGAGAGTGATATGCATATAAGAAGAAGAAAGAAGAAGAATTAAGAGAAGGATGAAGAACAGGGGAGAAATTGAGAGAGAATGAGAGGGCAAATGAAAATTATATTGAGCTATCACATTCAAATTATGCCTTACAAGTACTATACACTCCTATTAATACTACTTAATCAGAATTAAAGGAAAATACAAAGAAAAATACAAAGAAAAATACAATGAATACTAGAAATGAGCATAGGAACTGATTCTAACTACTTTTCCCGCCAAAATAGTAGTCATGCTAATGGTGTGTGACTTTCCAGCTCAGCAATGACGTGGTATCTGCCATGTGATTAAAGTATTACGTGGTTGTTGAACCCAAATTGGTATCAATACCCCTCGGTGAAACAACACCTTTGTCCACAAGGGTGATAGAGGGTGTAGTTTGCAGAACTGAATTACACATTTATTATATCAACATTACATGTATATATACACTAGAAAGAAGCATCAACAAAGATAAGAAAATATCCTACATATCTCTTATGATTCCTACAGATATCTCCTATCTATATAAGGTAATAGAATATATTTACAATATTCTGTAACACTCCCCCTCAAGCTGGAGCATATATATTGATCATGCCCAGCTTGTTACACAAATAGTTAACTCGAGCTCCATTCAATG
>JAJOOH010000420.1:0-46905 GCA_029582605.1 Solanum gracilifrons | reverse complement strand
GGAACCTGAAGAGTGAGTGGCTCTAGATGAGCTAGGGGCCTGACTGGCGGCTGGAGACGGAGGAGCCTGGGCATCTGCTGTAGTGGCTGGATGGGTAGTGTTATCATCCTGCATCTGCTCCACATATGCTACAAGATAATCTCCCAATGGTGGCACCTCAACCTGTGGCTCCCTGCGAGGTGTAGCTACGTTGTAATCATCTCAAATAAGGCCGATATCTAGAGTCTTGGTTGCCTGAACCAACCGGTCACAATTCCATACCGGTAGAGTTGCATCCCTGCATAGCTGAAAGATGAGGCAAGAGAAGGGAAGTGTGGTGGTGGTCTTAAATCCCCTCTCATGGATCTCTGCAATCAACATGTGGGAAAAATCTACCTCAAGCCCCACTACCATAGTTGCAACCATCACCGCTTAGTCCCATGTGAGCACATTATCCGCCTGAGTCAGGGTCACACGGTTCCGCATCAGTAACCAGAAGAATTTAGAAGCAAAACTCAGCGTCGCCTTCTTGATACGTAAGCTCGGAGTCCGTTCCCATTCTGCACACTCTCTATTCGTAGCAATGTGACGTGCTATCCACCCAGTAGTGATTTTCTCTGATCAACATTCCTCTGAAATTCCCCACTTTGAATGATAACCATCCGATAGTCGAACTCTGCTATATTTATGGGCAGAGTGTGGTCTGGGCCGTAGATAAACCTGTGGAGGGTGGTCTCAGATATGTCAATAGGGAACCCCCGTATGAGTGTGGCCTCAAGTGGAGGCTTAGCTGCGCGCTTGGCCCGCTTAAAAATGGACCCTTTGATGATGGCCACATAGGAAACATAGAACTCCCGAACAATCTCCTCGCTATAGGACCCTGGGCTACGGGCCATCCACTCACACTTGTACATCCGGAAGAGATTATGGATAAATAGAGCGGTGTGGAGGCTGCCTGTGAAAACCCGACTCTCCTCAGTGACTAATCGGGCCATTTTATCATGCTCATTCAACATACGAGCATCCAAGTGATCTAGAACTGGCCGTTCACACAGAACCTGTTAGGCTCTGTAGAAACCGTTGGAGGCTCAGAACAAAGGAGAACGATGGTATCCTCTGTACTATCAGACTCGTACGAAGAGGAGGTGCTATCTTTGGGGCTGGAGCTGGAGCCGGATGGGGACTTTGAGCCAGCCGGTGATTCGATCGGTATGGCCTCCTCATCACCCTAGGGGGGCAGTGACCACGTCAGAGCTCACCTTCCGGGCTCGGTTTCATGTAGTGTGTGGAACAGTGGGGGAAGTCTTGGTGGGAGGTGGAACATACTCTACATCTGTATCCTTATCGATCAGCCTGATGGATGGAGCAACAAATTTTGATTTGCCCTTTGCGGCGTAAGTTGGAGTTTTCTTGGGGGCCATGGTACCTGTGGAAGCTTAGTTAGTACCAAAAAAAGCAAATAAAACACTTGAAATTTTTTTAGAACAAGAAACGAATCAAAACAAAAACTAAAAAAATCTGGACAATAGTTGAACTGTCAACCTACGGTGGTACCTATGGTCTGTCGATGGAACAACGGTTTGTGGGTCCCTCAATAGATTAGAGTACCCAAAATTAGGTCTTTGATGTGGGAACCACTGAATCGACGGACCGTAGTCCACACCATGGTTCGACACTTAGAAATTTTTTTGTGTGCTTCTGGCCCATGGACCCGACCTACGGTCCGTAGATGGGGTCTTGTGGGTCAGTCTGTGCCAGGTTTCAGATGGTTCATTTCTTTCATTCCTTTTCTCAAATTAGGCCTACATATGAATTTCAACAAGTAAGTTGGTAGTTAATCATCCTTAGGGTTCCAATTTCACAAAAGTTTACAGATTATCACACCAAAACCTATGAACCCTAAGTCAAAACTTCCAATTCAGCCTATTGACTTGAATTATTCGGTTTTAATTAACTATACACTCACATACCATCATACCAAGGGTGTTTATAGCATACAATTTAACATACAAACACAAAATTAACAACCCAAGGTCAAGTTCCAACTTTGTGACTTCATGACACAAACAATGAACAGTGAATTCAACGTCAGGGTGATGTTGTTTACCTTACAAGTAATCGAAGTGGGTGAGTGTGATGATGTAATAGATTCCTTAGACCTTTGCTAGACCTTTGACACCGAACCCGGACTGTGGAATCGTTGGGGAATGAAGGTGAGTGATTTGGGAGAGAAAATAATGATTTGGGATTTGGGGAAGTGAATAAGGTCTTGATATGTTGGATATTGTGATTAAATGGGAGTGATTGTAGGAGAGAAATATTTTAAAAATGGTTAGGAGGGAGTTTTGATCGTGGGGAATGAATTTAAAATGAAAGGTTTTATTTTATAAGGTGTTCGGGTCGGGTCGGGTCGGGCAAACCCTAGTTTTTGGACCCATGCGACCCCTTCTACGGTCTGTGGGTCGACCTATGGACCGTATGTCTTGTTTGTAGGTCACTCTGACACTTAGAAAATTTAGAACACTTACCTGGGGTCTATGGATGCCATTCACGGTCCGTGGATGGACCATTGGACCGTCGATAGGGTCCGTAGACCACTGCACAACTATTTTTCTGCAGATTTTGCCTTTTGTCCCTATACACGTAGCAACCATTAGGACTTTCTTTTTCATTTTCTGGACACGTTTTAGACACGGATCCTATTCTATATCTAGCCAACACTAATACAAAAAAAAACACCTATCTAAAGAGTTACAAAAATTAAAAAAAAGAAGAAGAAAACTCCTAAATCGAAAAGAAAAACCTATAGTTGGCTAGATTGTACATCTTGGGTTGCCTCCCAAGCAGCTCTTGATTTAACTTCACGGCACGATGCAGACACCTTGATTACTCAGACTTCATCAAGATAGTAGGCCTCAATCACTTCTTGCACACTCTCCGATTTCCCCATGTAGACCTTGATCCTTTGCCCGTTCACCTTGAACCTTGTTCCCTCCTTGTTCTCGAGCTCGATCGCTCCATGAGGAAATACTTGAGTGACTCGGAATGGCCCAGTCCATTTGGACTTGAGCTTGCCAGGAAATAATCGCAGCCTTTAGTTGAATAAAAGCACCAGATCACCCACAACAAATTCACGCTTCTCAATCTTTTGATCATGATACTTCTTCATCTTCTCCTTGTACAAGGCTGAACTTTCAAATGCTTTTAGGAGAAACTCCTCAAGCTCATTCATGTCATTCACTCTTTGACTTGATGCGGCGCCCCAATCCAAATTCAACTTCTATAGCGCCCACATGGCCTCATGCTCTAGCTCTACCGTCAAATGCCATGACTTTCCATATACAAGTTGGTAGGGGGACATACCTATAGGAGTCTTGAATGCGGTGCGATAGGCCCATAGAGCATCATCAAGCCTCCTTGACCAATCCATTCTGTTGGCGTTCACAGTCTTTGCAAGGATTTGCTTAATCTCTCTTTTTGACACTTTAACTTGCCCACTATATTGCGGATGGTAAGGAGTGGCTACATTGTGACGGACTCAATATTTCTCTAGCAATGCCTTGAACAACTAATTACAAAAGTGGGAACCTCCATCGCTGATGAATGCCCTAGGTGTACCAAATCTGGAGAAGATACTCTTTTTCAGGAATGCGGTGACACTCTAACCCTCATTGTTTGAAAAAGCAATTGCTTCCACGCATTTCAAAATATAATCAACCACAACAAGGATATACTTCATCCCATGTGAACTAACAAATGGACCCATGAAGTCAAAGCCCCAAACATCAAACAACTCAATCACCAATAACAGATTCATAAGTAGCTCTTGCCTCTTTGAAATTCCTCCTTCTCTTTGGCAACGATCACAAGACTTGGTGAAATCATGGGCATCTTGGTGGATGGTAGGCCAGTAATACCCACATTGCAAGATTTTATGCGCAGTCCGAATACAACTATGATGCCCACCAATAGGCGATGAATGACACACAACGACGAATAATCCCATCAGCACAAATATGAAACAAGTAAGGCTCATCCCAAAAGAACTTCTTCAGATCATGCATAAACTTTCTCCTTTGATGGAATGACAAATCTGATAGCACCAAATCACTTGCCAAGAAGTTAGCAAAATCTGCGAACCAAGGAATAAGATCAGGAGAAGTAGCCAAAACCTGTTCGTCTGGGAATGTATCATTAATTTCAGCCCCATCACCTAGCTTGAGCATAGCTTCCTCCTCTAATATGGATAAATGATCGACAACTTGATTTTCTGTCCCCTTTCTATCTTTTACCTCAAAATCGAATTCTTGCAGCAACAATACCCATCTAATCAACCTCAGTTTTGCATCCTTTTTAGCCATCAGATTCCTCAATGCAGAATGGTCAGTAAGCACTATGACCTTAGTACCAAGCAAGTAGGATCAACAATTCTCGAATGTGAAAATCACAATAAGGAGTTCCTGTTCAGTCACCGTATAGTTCTTTTGAGTCACATTAAGAGATTTGCTGGCATAGTAAATAGGATCAAGAATCTTTTCTCGCCTCTGTCCCAATACCATACCAAAAGCCACTTAGCTCGCATCACACATCACTTCAAACGGTTGCCCCAATCTAGTGAAATAATGATAGGTGCGGAAACTAGCTTTGCTTTCAACTCTCCAAATGCTCTCAGACAAGCATCATCAAAATCAAACTTACACTCCTTTTCGAGCAATTTGCACAATGGCTGTGCAATTTTGGAGAAATCCTTGATAAACCTCCTATAAAAGCCTACATGCCCAAGAAAACTTCTAACACCTTTAACAAAGATAGGTGGTGGAAGCATTTCTATTACCTCAACTTTAGCTCTATCAACCTCAATACCCTTCTCAGAAATCCGATGACCTAGAATGATCTCCTCTTTCACCATAAAGTGGCACTTTTCCCAATTAAGCACAAGATTGCACTCTTCACACCAGTTTAGTACCTCAGCCAGATGCATCAAACAACCATCAAATGAGTCACCTACCATAGAGAAATCATCCATAAATACCTCAATAGTGTCCTCCACCATATATGAGAATATCGACATCATGCAACACTGGATGGTCGCTGGAGCATTACACAACCCAAATAGCATCATTTTGAAGGCGAAAGTCCCATAAGGACAAGTGAAGATGGTCTTCTCTTGGTCTTCTGGAGCGATGAAGATCTTATTGTTGCCCGAATAACCATCAAGAAAGCAATACCAACCCTTACCAGCAAGGCGATCCAGCATGTGATCTATGAACGACATAGGGAAATGATTCTTTTCTGTCCAAGCATTCAATTTGCGATAGTCCATGCATACTCTCCATCTAGTCATTGGCCGGATCGGAACAAGCTCATTTTTTGTATTAGGAACCACAGTAATCCCACCTTTCTTAGGTACACACTGAACAAGACAGTCTCAACTACTATCTGCGATGAAGTATATGACTCCAGCATCCAACCATTTGATGATTTCATTTTTCACTACCTCTTGCATAGGCATATTTAGTCTCATTTGGTGCTTTATACTAGGCTTGCTGTCCGGCATGCGTTGGATTTTATGAGAACAAATGCAAGAAGGAATCCCAATAATGTTCGCAATATTCCATCCAATAGACCGTTTGAACCTCTTCAACACAGAAACCAATGCCTCTTCTTGTACCTCACTCAAATCAGCAGCAATGATTATCGTTAAAGTTCTATCTCTCCCCAAGAATACATACCTCAAATGCGATGGTAGATCCTTCAGCTTCAATTTTGGAGCTTCTTCAACAGACAATTTTGTGGGTGGAGAGTCGCGATTCTTCATATCTAGCTCTAATTTCTTTGGTTTGGAATGAAATTTGAACCTATCAAGTGCGGCAACTAATTCATCATAGCCTTCAATACCATCACTCTCAAAATTCATCAGTACCGCTACCACTGTATCAACACCCAACCTCTCTTCAATAGACACATCAGATTCTAGCTCCACAATATGATTCACCACTGATACTGACTTGAGATCGCTTTCTTGCTTCATAGACCTACATGTATTGAAAGTTACCTCTTCATTATTCATTCAGAACTTCATCTACCCTCTTTCCATATCGACCAAGGCGCGTTGAGTAGCAAGGAATTGTCTCCCTAAGATGATGGGGACCTCAAAATCAACCTCATAATCAAGTATCACAAAATCCGCCGAAAAAATGAACGACTCCACTTTCACAAGGACATCTTGGAGAACCCCAATGGGCTTCTTCACAGTTCTATCGGCCATGAGTAGTCGTATCGCAGTCGGTTTCGGAGCCCCTAATCCTAACCTCTTGTAGATAGATAGTGGCATCAGATTAATGCTAGCACCCAAATCACACAACGCCTTAACAAAATGCAACAACCCAATGGTACAAGGAATAGTGAAAGCACCAGGATCCTCCTTCTTCTGCACAAGTGACCTAGTGTCAATAGCACTGCAATGTTGCAACCTCTCATCATTCTCAAAACTGACAGCCCTCTTTTTGGTCACCAAATCCTTTATAAACTTTGCATACCCAGGCATTTGCTCCAAAGCTTCTATAAACAGAACATTGATGAAAAGCCGTTTCAACATAATAATGAACCTGCGGTATTTGCCTTATTTGGTCTTCTTCACCAATTTCTGTGGGAATGGCGGTGGAGATCTAGGCATGGAAAAAACTTTTTGGGTCACATCCACTTCCCTCTCATCATAATCTCATTCTACTACAATTTCAACCTCAAACGGCATATGGGGATCAATGGTCTGTTTACCTCATCGAGTAGTGACTGCCATACAATACCTATCATTTTTTGGATTCTAGATGGTTTTGCTAGGAAGTGTGCCAGGCTGACGTGGGTTTGCAGTAGTGGACAAATGATTAAACTGCTACTCAAGTTATTTTATCGACACTGCATGGGCATCAACTTTTTGATCGATTCCACACAAGTCATTCCGCATCTCTTTCACATTCTCATCAGTCGTATCAAACTTCTTCATCATCTTCTGCTTCATATCCTCAATGCGTGACGTACTACCCCCAGCTTCTTTATTGCCAGATTCACGATTTGCAGGTGGAACATAAGGCCCAACTCTCTCGTTTCTGTTTGCAGAGTTGTTCCAATTGTAGTTCTTGTCGCAATTGTAGTTCCCATCCCGGACATAGTTATCCTCTCAATTGTAGTTACCATAGTTCCGACCTTGGTTTCCTTGACCTTGGCACCAAAATTTGATACGCTCAAATTACACCTCGATTAAAGAAATATAAGCGGTTGTCATCAAATAAAGAACTCAACTTATAGGTTGGGGTCAATCCTACAAGGAATATGGTTCAGACTTAAACTTAACTCACTATTTTATCCGTTTAGTCAAACTATTTCCGAAACAAGTAATTAAAAGGGGGGATTTTGTAGGCAAATAATTGAGGGTTGTTTAAGTAACAAGTGAGCAAGATTCAAACTTTAAGTTATCAATATGAGAGAGAAACTAGGGTGTATGTGTTCCCCATAAGCTTTTAACGTGGTAATCCTAATAATAGTAATCCTTTCCTAGTATTTTACATGCAAAGTTGGTAAGATAGGTATCCGTAAGTGATTGGTCCTCCAAATAGGGAATTTCACTACGCACCTTGGTCCGGCTACGAGTGTATCCTTTACTATCCCTTACCTTTACCTCAGATAAGACATCACATCAATGTATGATTTAGTTTTCACCCTCGCACCACTTGACATTAGACTATTAGATATCATCCACTAAATCTCCGTTGTTGATTCTTTTCTCATTAACTACCTCCTTGGTCCGGCAAGTAGCAACGAGGCAAATTCTAACGTTGCGCATCGTTAAAAACACTTCTAAGTGTAAGAATTAACAATACATGCATAAACACTATTCAAGAATTACTTAATTATTATTCATACTTTGTTAATTGCTCATGGTTCCCACAACCCTAGTTGTGGATTTAGATACTCATGCTTGACAGAACACAATTCATAATTGGGTAAAACGAATTCATGAACTTACAATTAGAGTAGAAGAAACCCGAAATCTCCAATTAAATTTCAAAGCGAAAATCTTATAAACCGAAATCCAAAAATCAAATTGCCAAAGTTTGCAAGTTAATTCCCAAAGAAAATACCAATAACTAAAAGTAAAAAATAAGGTCTAACCCCTAAAAACGAGGTTTACATACCCTATTTATAGAAAAACATGTCCTAAACAAAAAGGAAACAAAATAAGGAAATAAACTTCTGGGACGCGACTTTGATCGACGACTTAACCTATGGACCGTGGGTTGACCTATGGTTCGTAGGTCCACTCTGTTGGTCAACACTTAGAACTTTTTCAGCAGAGGCTGGAACCTTCACTCTTAGATCAACAACGACAGACGTGTAGGACGGACCATAGGTTGAACTACGGTGCGTGGGTCCTCTTTTGTGGCTCTACACTTAGAATTTTCATCAACTACTGGAACTCCAACTCTCTAACACATTCGACGGATATGCAGGACGATCCATAGGTCGACCTATGATCCGTAGATCACTTCATTGTTCCACACTTAGTTATAATTCCTTAATGCTCCTATATACGCCTACCCATCGACGGACCATCAGAGGACCTACAGTCCGTAGGTCACTCCGTGGGTGGCTACTTCTGTATATTTTCAGTTGCCATCTCACTCAACCGCTTCCAAGACTATTTCTTGCAAACATACACATAAAAAATATTTCTAATACGAAATGGCCATAGACACACACAACTCTTAAGTGAATTGTATCAAAAATACCGTAAACTCATGGTATATCATTAGGACATCAAGAGATTGGACATATTTTAAGGTTTTGAGATGTATTACGAATTTAAGATCAAGGTAAGACCCTTATTTCATTGACTCTAGCTTTGATTAGCTGCAAATAGCAATTTGCGATGGATATACATATCTTTAAGAGGATTATCGTGGTATCTTCTATTCTTGTGTGTTGATTATGGTCCTGTCTTGTTGTAGTATCGAGGGGGTTATGAGTAAAAGTCGTTAGGCCACGTGAATTCAGAGAAAAAGGTATGTTAAGGCTATTCCCTTCTTACGAGATGTTTTCTTAAAGCTTAGGAGCAATGTAATTGGGTTGTTATCCTTGTAGCCATTATTGTTGATTGTTGGGTGCTTGAGTGGATATAATACTCCTTTCTCGGGATTCTTATTCAGTTAGTAGCGTCCCTATGTTGGAAACGACTTAGAGGTTATTCGTATAGGTTGCCAATACATAAATTGCTCGCTTTTAGCTTATTGGATTTTTATTGTTTCCCTTGGAGCTATTATGGTTAGCTGTTGGAATGTGATCTATTCCTAGAAGGGCTATGTTCTGCCTATGAGGCTATATTGATGCCTAGAAGGGCTATGAGTTGCCTACGAAGCTATATTGATGCCTAGAAGGTCTATGAGTAGCCAGCGGGGTTATATTAACGCCTAAGAAGGCTATGTGCTGCCTACAGGGCTATGTTGTTGCGTAAGAGGGCTACGAGTTATCTATAAGCTATATTGATACCTAAGAGAGCTATATGCTACCTACGGGGCTATATTATTTCCTAAGAGGGCTATATGACTACCTACGGGGCTAGGGGACTATCGATAGGGGTGTATAGGTTGATTGGCACCTTCGAGGCTTATGAGGGCCTGGGTAGGTGGTCTAGTGTGATGTTTGTACCTGTCGAGGTTATGGGGGATTGGTTAGGTTGTTGTTTTATTATTTTGGATATGTTTAGATTTGGTAGCAGGTCAGTACACTTATATTATCCTTGATTTATTTATCGAATTACACCTAGTATGTTAGGATACCTGCTCATAGTCTATTGCCTTTCATACTCGGTATATTATTTTGTACTGAAGCCCCATTGGCTGGGGGTACTGCATTATTGCCTGCAGGTTCCGTAGACGACCCAGTAGACCTCCTCGGCAGAAAGATTGACTTCTACCCGATTGGCTAGCCCCTTTCCTTCGGAGCTTTCAGAGTTGGGAGGTTTGTTAGCTTTTGTTGTATATATTTTTATGGGTAGGCTGGGGCCTTGTCCCGCCAATCTTTACTACTCTTAGAGGCTTGCAAACTAGTGTGTGGGGTGTATAGCAACGTTATGGCCATGCTGGTCTAGTTTGTTGGTTTGCTAAAGCTTGTTAGTTGTTTGATGTATTGTCTTGATATATATATATACCTTCTTTCAGTTTTGGCATAGAGATCATGTTGCCTCGATGACCCAATCCAGACTTCAATGCTAGTTGACTATTTCTTTATATGGACTCCTGGGAGTAGCTGTTTCTTTTATAGATCTATTGACGGGGGCATTGCCGGCCGAAGGCTTAATTTTAAGCCGAGATATACTTGTTTGTTTACTTGATTGCGTGTGGCTGCCATGCGCTAGTAGCAAATGGTTCAACAGGGTCGGCTCGAGCCTGAGTTTTGGCATTAGGAGCCAGTTGCCCCCCTTGAGTTTGGGGCGTGAAAAACATGGTATCAAAGCAATGTTGATTTCACGTATGAGGACACTTCATCCAATACTAAGTGCAATATAACCAAACTAGTGAGTTGGGGTCGAGTCCCAAGTAGAAAAACATAATTATGCTCAAGTCAATCATAGCTAAAAATATTTACGAATAAAATCATGGTTTAATTTATAGGTGACACAAGTGTCAAATATAAAGGGGGTTTGTTTATACTTTCAACTAAAACAACAAATAACATGAAAATACGAATATGGAGATGAGATTCTTGGGATGTGATTAGATTATGGGCCAAGGTAAACAACCGGGTAATTGTAATTAATAGTAAACAACTACAAATTGGTGAATAAGCTAGAATTAAGTGGGGGTAAACTTTCTCTCAAACAATTAACCTCGAATCAAATTGGTTTCTCTCGAACACCAATAAGTAGCAATGAAGCACAACCTTTGCTTTAGTCCATTCACTCTCTCGAGCTGAATCCATGACAACACAATACCCACAGACCATCGATTCAATAATTTTTATTTTAAAACCTCTCTCTCTCGCAAGCCAAAAACAAGAAGTTAAGATTGTATTTGCAACTAAACCCATTAAATTCAACCATAATTACTAAACGAAATCACTTTTAAACAACAAATAAACTATCAATTAACAATACCCAACAGTTAAATCAATCCATAATCACATAATCACACCCCAAGAATTGGGGTTTTAGCTAGAGATAGTAAAAAGATAAAAATCGTTACCAAGTTGTGTTTCCATAAACTGGGTAGGATTGATATAGTCTTTACAAAGGTCTAAGATTAAGAATATTCAACACCCACTTCCAATTTTTTTGAAATGGAAATCTTCAAATCTTCAAAGCTAAGAAAATATTGTCTCTTTATTCAGTTCTAAGCTCTCAACTTCAAAAACTAAAAAATATTATGATTCCACACAAAATCAGATACTAAGCTAAATATTTAAATAAGTATTTATAATTGTCAAAAAGTGTGTTGCGGAGGTTCAGTCAGCGTAGTTAGGCGGGATCACCGACCCAATTGACGATCCGCCCTTTGGTCATTTTCATCGTCGTTTTTCTTTTGCCTTCAGCATCTTCAAGTTCTGTAACTTTGGGTGATATGGCACTGCATCGCGGAACCGTTTGGTGACTCGCCGACTGCTTCTTTTTCTCGCCGACTAGATTTTATCCTTCGGGGCTCGGCACTCTGGAACATTAGGCGAGACCCTGGCCATTCGACGATTCACCTAATGGGTTAGGTGATCCTCAGGCCTTCTTTTCTTCGTTCTTTCAGCTGCCTTGTTCCTTTTTGTTCAATAGTGTCCATGCTTTGTTCCTCAATCCAAATACCTAAAATTCAAGGATTTACATAGTTATTGGTACAAAATATGCTTTTGAGGACACTAAATCTATTCAAATAAAGCCCTAAATGAGTCCAAATCGTGGACTCGTCAACACCCCCAACTTAAACTTTTGCTTGTCCTCAAGTAAAACTCAAGTTCAGCAGTTCAAAAAGGATGTCTCAAACAATGCTACACAAGATTCAATCATGAATGCACATAAACAAATACAACTTACTCATGCAAATATCAATTGTGCACTCAAAGAGTCAAGTTGTGACTCACCAATATCAAAGAATCTCAAGCTCACAATACTTGCTTCAAATGCAAGTTCAAGCTCAGCAAAGGTACTCAAATTCCCTCACACAAAGAATGATTCCATATTCACACACAATGGTTCAATAATTTAAAGTTCCGGAATCAAATGCAATTCTCACAATCACAAAGATGAACACAATGTATGATTTCACCCATAGGTTTTCCTGTATTTTCCAACTAACATTTGTTTTTACTCAAGATTGAAAAGGTCTTTTCAAGGCTTGTAATGGGGTTGAGTGCAAATTTATGGTCATTTAGGCTCATTGGCTATAGTCCTCATGAAATGTGGTGTGCACAACATTTCCTTTCCCTTTCTTCATCATTTTTCATTCGTGCTTACAAGTCATCCCATTATTCACTTTCCATGGACGGTTGGAAACTCCATTTTCTTTGTATTTTCACAACTTTATTCCACAAATTTTTCATTCTTTCCTTTTTTTCCTCTCTTTTTATTATATGGAGGGGTTCCATTTTTCTCAAAACCATGGGTCAAAGGGGACTTTCTTGCACTTCTTGATTTATCTTTTCTTTTCACCACACCCTCGACTTAGGCTTTTGGCCTAAGTTTGCTATTCAAACAAACCACAAATCATGAGGATTATGGGTATTGGATCAAGAAAGGTTATGTTTTCATCAAGTTTCTTCCAAGAAAAGGTTAAGGCTCAAAGGGTGCTCATGCGGGGTTCACATACTCACAAGTTAGGCCACAATAAGAGGTATAATGTCAAATTGGTTCACACTCTTTAAAGTCGCCTAAGATCATCTCAAGAGTTCACATCAATTAGTCAACCCGACTAACGTGGCAAAATCTTTATCATGCATGGTTCACAGTAAGCTCATTACACAAGGTATTGACACCAATGATAAACAAGACTCCACACTTTCGCTAGTGTGCAATGTCCATCACAAGAGACTCAATTTGATACTTGGCTAGTCACAATGAGATGTAAAAATTTCACATATTGTCTATGAAACTTCATTTGGCCTCATCGTAGCCGCACATTCATTTTTGTTTGATTATGAGCATTATTCAAGTCATCGGTATTGATCAAAACCGATACTCAAATTTGCAAAAGAACAGCCATATTCAACACAAACAAGAGGTGACAATTTTTTTTCCAGAAGGGTTAAAAATCATTTACATTTAAAACAAGGAGCCACAAGCTCAACCATCCACAAAAACAGTGTAAAAATACAATTATGGCTCAAAAACCTAAATATATAAACAAAACATCAATATTCACAAAAAGGTCACACAAAAGATGGGCCTCACCCCACCACAAATAAATCATTTGTCCTTAAATGCAAACAAAAATATATTATCCACAAGTCAAAATAAAGAAAGACAAAGAGGGAGGTAAAGAGGGGGTCATGTCTACACATTCGCTCCATCTGTCTGGGAATCAGTGCTCGGTACATCAGTCTGGACTCGAGAGTATCTGCTAAGGAAGCCTGCACAACAACATCTACCATGGCCTCTTCAGTCTTAGTAAGTCTCTCATATGAAGCTTCCTCAGCCACCTCGAGCATCTCCTCATAAGTCTTCGCCTCAGACTCAGGATCAACTGCTTCCTCAACCCTAATCTCATCTCCGGAGGTAGCTGGAGGCATATCTGGTACATCTAGAATCTCCACCGTCCCGAAGATCATGGACATGTCGGTGGACTTTAGCTGATCCACGTCATTCCTCAACACAGCAATAGCAGCCTTTAAGGCCATCACCTCCTTGGTGGCTCCTTGGCCACACTCACACACCGCTATCCTAGCCGCAAAGGCATCAATAGTAGTGCTCAAGGGTGTCATGACATCAACCAGGGCATTCTGAATCATGCTCGGAATGGAGGCCTCGAGTCTGGCATCCCGATGATCAGCATAATGGGCAAGTTGCCCCATCTGGAGTAATGAAGCCTGAGTGATTGGGGCTCGGGAGACAGCAAGATCAACAGGTCTAGGAGGTAGTGTAACATCAAAAGAACTAGGAATATCAGAAGATACAACACAAGAAGTACCTGAAGGCCCAGGGGGTGGAGTAGGCAAAAATGGCTCTACAGGTACTGAGTTTGTGTCTATAACCGGGGGAGAGTCTGCCGAGGCTTCCTTCTTATTCTTTTCTACCTCATCCTTCAAATATTCTACCTCAATCCTCCGAATATCAGTAGAGGATGTGGGAATCATTTCCACATCCATCTTTGCATCTCTCGAAACTCAAGCCCGTCTGCATAGCTCAGTGATCAACACCGAAAAGGGGAGTGAGGTATGGCGCTGCTTGGCTCTCATGACTATCTCCTGTGCTATAATCATCCCCAGATTAAGAGTCGTCTTATCAATGATTCAAATCAGACAGGCTTCCTTGGCATGCCGGGGAATCGACTCGTTCTGGGAAGGCATGATAATACTAATGATGAAGCCAAACCAGAATCTTGCAGCTACGTTTAGATCCTTTTTATCGATAGGTGCTCCAACTTCCAGCTATTTAGGGGCACCATCTGATATGAAAGGAGTTAACCACTTTTTCATATTTTCTAATGTGGTAGTGCAGATAATGTGTTGCAAGTCGTTTTCAATATCATCAGGGTTGTTCAGGACATCATTGATAGCCTCACTATCACACTTGACCTTCTTTCCCCGAACTACTACATAATCAACCGGTTTGAATGCAGCTGCTTGCTTCCTCCTCTGTGGTATCAAGGTCCCATAGGAAGCATAGAACTCCCGGACCAATTTGGAATATACAAGCCACGGGGCTTTGTGAAGATCTGGAAATTATGAGACTTCAGACATCTCATAATCTCGGGATACCTATCAATCACACCATCAGTGGACATGCGCTTCTTCTCAATGATTGTCCTCAGCCTCTCAATCTTTAATCTATTCATAGAATTTGGGGGAGGACCCTGCACAGGAGGTTCTAAGACTAAAGCCTGCTCTGGAACTGGAGGAGGAGAAGTAGTGGGCTGAGGAGTTCTGATCCTAGACGGATTATGCATTCTTTTTTAACGTAGCTCTGCCCTTTGTGCTACCACCAACTCATCATCATCAGAAGCTACAGTCTGAGGATCCTGATGGTCACCCTCACACTCAGAAGTAGTGAGGTAAGTGTCATAGATGCCGTCACTGTCAGAGCTGGACTCCGGTGACGCAGGTGCTTTGCCCTTACCATTGCCTTTCCCACCAGTTGTGGGAAGTTTGGTAGCTTTAACCCTGGATGCAGCTATATCCTCATTTAGTTTTTCCTTTAGCCTTCCTTCAGGGTGGCATGTTTCTACCTGTAATCTTTTGTCTAGCCATGTTTGCAAAACATCGAGAAAAAATTAGAAACATTTAGATCAAAGGTACAGAAAAATAATTGCAGACAGACTCACCGAATCACTTTGACTAGCTAGATCGGGGTAGCCGAAAGGATTGGCTTTAAAAAATTGGCAAGTAGGTGATGGGAAATGCCTATTGGTGAATTGCCGACAACTTTCGGTGAGCAAGGGCTATCCCGCTGAAAGTTACAGTGCAATCAAAGATACAGGGGGTGCAGACAAAGGGAGAATAAGAAGACTTTCAGTGAGTTGCGGAGTGCCTTCGGCGAACTGAGGCTTTTCGCAAAAAGTTGCAATGCCCAACAACACATTAAGCATGAAATTAAAGGCGGGAAGGGGACCTTCGGTGAACCGCCGAGTGGTTCGGAGAGCTTGACCCACCTCGCCAAATGACCCAACGTTACTTTCAACCCAACTTCTTGAATTCAACCCCGCAACCCCCTAAAAAAAATCAAAGCATGCACTAGTCAAATTAAAGCAAGACCACCCTGGGATACTCAGACTTTTCTTGACAAAACAAAACAACATGTAAGCACAACCCTACAAAATTCAATTCATTTTAAAGCACAAGAATACGAGATTTCCACACTCAAAACATAACGGGCAAGATTATCAAATCAAACCAGGCATTTGTACATTCTAATCCTATCAAAGAGGCCCAGCACACGACACTAAGATAAGATCATTGCAAATGAGTACAAAATTGCTAAAAATAAATCCGCGGTTCGGAAAAGCAACCTTAGATGTCGATTAAAATACCTTTGAAATGCTAGGCAACAATGTAATCCACTCCGAACACAAATTCGACGACTAAAATATGAAGAAAAAGCACGAAATATAGAAACTAGAGTGCGGGTGTGAGTTTGGGAAGATAAAAAGTGAGGGAAAGTGAAAGAATTGGAAGTTTAAACCTTAGTCCTTTTAAAAACCGTCCAGTTTTTGCCCATTCGACGACATAAGTTTTTGTTCGCCGACCCACTAGGCGACACGCCGAGTGGGCTCTTACCTCACGCAGTTTTACAGGACCTCCAGTTAATGTGGGGTCCAAATGACGGACTAGATCGCGATCGCCGACCAGGTCAGCGATTCACCAAGTTGATCCTGGGCTCGCCGAGTTTTACAGACTCCAACTTAAAATTATTTTGAGTCCTGGTGGTCCAAGTTGGGCACACCGACCTCTTTGGTGATGCGCTGACTAGAATATTGGCCTGCCAACCTGCACTTTCCAAACATCTTCCTACACTTCAACCTGCCAATCAACGCAACATTATTTACCAAAAAAAAAATAAAGCAATAAAAGGGTCTTGGGTTGCCTCCCAAGCAGCGCCTAAGTTAATGTCGTGGCACGACGCAAGTCCACCTTCAAACCTCATTCTTGGGGTTGACCATAGTGTCACTAGGCAACCCTTGTTGTCTTGGGTTTAGATGAGACGAGATATGACCTATTTGGGTCTCCAACTGTTTGATTGACACTGAATGGGAGGTGACGGTCTGGCTAAGGGTCGACACGTCTTCTTTCATCTCTTTTAATATCTTGTCCAACCCCTCAACTTATTTGAGGATACGAGAAAGCATATCCTCAGATTGGCCACCTTCCGAATCGTTTGGCTTTTGGCGCTCATGGGTAGGCACATACCTATCTTTCTCCCCATCCTTCCAATTTGGATTACGGTCCCTCTATTCACGATCTCGATCTTTCCAAACTTCATCCCTATTCAAACCTTGGTTACCACCTGCCTCGTGTAGTTTGAACGATAGCCACCACCTTGGATGGCTAGGAAATTCACCTCTTCATTATACAAGGCCTCAAACTTGGACTCATCCGGATTAGCACATCCGACGCCCACGACATTGACACTTCGAGCACCAGCTCCCATGACATTTTTAGATAAAAGGTCAAGTTGTGTCAGGATCTTGGCCATGTTCTGGTCCCCCTCTTGGTGTTTCTCCATATGCTCTTTGGTTAGTTTAAACGTGAGAGGGGCGACCTTGTCTTCACGGGTATACCACGCCCTGTTTATGGTAGTCATGCCATCCAAGAGCTGAGTAGCTATCACAAAAGGTTGTTGCATCAAACCTCCTGGAGAAAGTTGGTCAGTAACACCCTTATTTACCGAGTCAAGACTCTGGTAAAAATATTGTAGCAACACGTTATCAGGCAAGCCATGGGTTGGGCATTGAAGCACCAACTTTTTGAATCACAACCAAGTTTCATGAATTGGCTCGCCTTCTAGACGCTTGAAGTTCTGAATGCTATCCCAAAAAGTCATCATCTTCGAAGGAGGGAAAATCGCACTTGAAATATGGTAACCAACTCCTCCCATGAAGTGATTGATTCACGTGGCAATTCAGCCAGCCGCTTGCACGCTTCTCCCATCAAAGAGAACGGGAATAACCTCAACCAGACCAATTCTAGGGAGATATTCTTGAAGGAGAATGGTCCGCATACATCCATAAGTTTCTAATGTGCTCATGGGGATCCTCATGAGCCAAACCACTGAAAAGCCCTTTTAGTTGCAAGAGTAGCAACATAGTACTCGTGATGTGGAACACCGTATTCCCTTCGATCGGAGGCAAGCAAATGGCACCAATACCACCCATGAGATGGGGGTCATTAGCATGAGGCTCATTGACATCGTTGAGGTTTCCGATATCATCTTAATGGCCTATTTGGCTACCATTGCTGCCGTTCACGCTCATACTTCCTGATTTAACACATAAACAAGCAAAACAAAACTAAAAATTAAGTAAGTATCACTTTAACTAACAAGAACAAAATTCAACTAAACTAAAAATTCTCAAGTAACACTACTTCCCGGCAGCGGCGCTATTTTGATTTCACGTATCAGGACACTTCATCCAATACTAAGTGCCAATGATCGTGAGTAGTAATATAACCCAACTAGTGAGTTTGGGTCGAGTCCCAAGGGAGTGGTTCGTACTCAAGAATCAATAGAAAAGCATAAATAGGCTCAAGTCAATCATAGCTAAAAATATATACGAATAAAAGCATGGTTTAAATTATAGGTGACACACAAGTGTCAAATATAAAGGGGGTTTGTTTGTAATATCAACTAAAATAACAAATAACACGAAAATACAAATATGGAGACGGGATTCTTGGGATGTGATTGGATTATGGGCCAAGGTAAACAACCGGGTAATTGTAATTAATAGTAAACAACTGCAAATTGGTGATTAAGCTAGACTTTAGTGGGGGTAAACTTTCTCTTGAACAATTTACCCCGAATCAAATTGCTTTCTCTCGAACACCAATAAGCAACAATGAAGTACAACCTTCGCTTTAGTCCATTCACTCTCTCGAGCTGAATGTGTGTAAAAAGGTTTAGGATTCACTCTCTCGAGCTGAACCCATGACAACCCCATACCTACAGACCATCAATTCAGTAATTTTGGTTTTAAAACCTCTCTCTCGAGCAAGCCAAAAACACGAAGTTAAGAATGTATTTGCAATTACAACCCATTAAATTCAACCACAATTACTAAACGACATCACTTTTAAACAACAAATAAATTATCAATTAATAATACGCAGCAGTTAAATCAACCCATAATCACATAATCACACCCCAAGAATTGGGGTTTTAGCTAGACATAGTAAAAAGGTAATAATCGTTACCAAGTTGTGTTTCCATCAACTGGGTAGGATTGATATAGTCTTTACAAAGGTCTATGATGAAGAATCTTCAACACCCACTTCCAATTTCTTCGAAATGGAAATCTTCAAAGCTAAGGAAATACTATCTCTCTATTTAGTTCTAAGCTCTCAACTTCAAAAATTGAAAAATATTATGATTCCACACAAAATCAGATACTAAGCTAAAAATTTAAATAAGTATTTATAGTTGTCAAAAAGTGTGTTGCGGAGGTTCAGTCAGCGCAGTTAGTCGGGATCACCGATCAAATCGTTGATCCGCTCTTTGGTCATTTTCATCACCGTTTTTATTTTACCTTCAGCATCTTCAGGTTCTGTAACTTTGGGCGGTATGGCACTGCATCGTGGAACTGTTCGGTGACTCGCCGATTATATTTTCTCCTTCAGGGCTTGGCACTCTAGAATATTAGGTGAGACCCTGGCTATTCGGCGACTCGCCTAATGGGTTAGGCGATCCTCAGGGCTTCATTCCTTCGTTCTTTCAGCTACCTTGTTCTTTTTTGCTCAATAGTGTCCATGATTTGTTCCTCAATCAAAATACCTGAAATTCAAGGATTTACATAAGTTATTGGTACAAAATATGCATTTGAGAACACTAAATCTATTCAAATAAAGCCCTAAATGAGTCCAAATCATAGACTCATCAAACGTCGTATCCTAGGGAGCCTTCAAGCCGTGTCTAGTAGAGTCTTGTTTATAAATGTTTTGTGCACCACATTCGATAAGCAAGAAACTACCGTGTATGTTAGAATGACTATCCTTCTTTTGCTCACCTCATGCTATAGAGCAATGTCTTAAGGGTTGAGGTTTTTGGCTTATAATTGATATTTTATGCAGATAGAGATGGATGACGCCAGACAGACCACAGCTAGCTGGGGGTAGATACAGTTGTAGGCGAGGGTACCGGCAAGGTACCACAAGTGGAGGTAGCCCATTGTGAGACCCAGAGGGAGACATCTTCTAAGCCCCCTATAGCTTCTCCACCGCTTCAGGAGCCTCCGAGGGCTACATGACCCCCGAATCCACCACCAGTACCACCTCTAGTTCCTCCTATTCCATCTGATCAGGATTTAAAGAGTGCAGTTATTGTTAGCACAGTTAGTAGCTGCACAACGCCAGCTAGTTGCGCTAGATGTTGTCGGACCTTCTAAAGACCCCGAAATTTCGAGAGTTCATGAATTTCTTGCCTTGAATCCTCTACAATTCACAGGGGAAGATCGCAGAGAGGATCCTCAATACTTTGTTGATCAGCTTCATAGGATCTTCAGAGTCATGCATGCCTCAACGACTAAGTCAGTTGAGTTAACAGCATTCCTATTGCCCAATGATGCCGTAGTGTGGTACGAAAGTTGAGAGAGATCTAGGGGAAAATATGCATTTGTACCCACTTGGGATAGCTTCATAGAAGTTTTCATAGATCACTATTTACCTCGAGAGATTAGGGATGGCCGAGTGGACCAGTTTCTGAACCTACAACAAGGCAGCATGAGTGTCCGAGAGTACGGGCTGAGATTTGATTCATTGGCTAGATATGCACCAACATTTGTTTATATGATGCATGACAGGGTGCGTAGATTTGTGGAAGGGCTCGACTCAGACTATATCGATGCTTGTTCTACCGCTGCACTAAATGATAATATGTATATCTTGCTAATTTAGGCCTTTGCATAAGTCATAGTGGATCGCCGACATCTACAGTATATGAGTGAGAGGGTCGAGAGAGAGAACAGAAGAGGGCTAGGCCCACTGGTTCACAGGGAGATTTTCAGGGTAATCCCAGACCCCGATCTTTTATTAGGCCACCTAGACCTCCACAACAGCAGTTCCAGGGTAGTAGATTTGATCGTCAGGGATAGTCAAGCCCAGGTGAGGGTTTACGAGCATCAGGATCTCAGCAGCAGAGGGGTTCAGGCCAGGCTAAAACAACCCTGCCATATTGCGCTACTTGTAGTAGGATGCATTTAGGGAGGTGGAGGCAGGGTTCCACATGTTGTTATTCTTGTGTACAGGAGGGGAATGGGTGGAGGAACTGCCCGACCATAGGTCAGGGTGGTATAGGTCAGTCGACCAGGTCAGTAGTAGGTTCCTCCTCATCAGCACAATCTATAGGGCGTGGACCCCAGACTTCAGAAAGTAGAGGTAGATGCAGAGGCAGAGAGGGAGCATCTAGTTCTGGTAGTGGCCAGAACCATACATATTCACTAGTCGGCCGACAGGACTCAGAGTAATCACCAGATGTTGTGAGAGGTGAATTGATTGTTTGCTCCCATTGTGCTTATACTTTGATAGATGTTGGATCTACTCTGTCGTATGTTATTCTATTTATTACTGGGAAGTTATGTATAGTAGCAGAGTCATTAGATCAACCCTTTATTATTCTAAACCAGTTGGTGAGTCTATTATTTCTGGGAAAGTCTATCAAGGTTACACGGTAGAAATTATCGACCGTCAGACCTTTGTAGACCTCGTAGAGTTAGAGATGGTCGATTTCGACGTCATTATGGGTATGGACTGGTTAGCATCTTGTTATGCTATTATTGAGTGCCGAACAAAGATTGTTAGATTCCACTTTCGAGGAGAGGCAGTTCGGGAATGGAAAGACGATAAAACAACGCCAAAAGGTAGGTTTATTTCCTATCTTAAGGCGAGGAGGATGATTACTAAGGGTTGTATTTATCATTTTGTTCGCTTTCATGATATAGATGCAGAACAACCGATTCTTCAGTCTATTCTGGTAGTTAATGAGTTTTTAGATGTATTTCCAGACGAGCTCCCTAGTATCTCTCCAGAATGAGAAATTGATTTTCCTATCGATATGCTACCAGGTAGACAACCCATATATATCCATACTTATAGAATGGATCCTACTCAGCTAAAGGAGTTGACGGATCAGTGGAAAGACTTGCTGGATAAAGGCTTTATCAGGCCTAGTGCTTCACCATGGCGTGCGCCAGTGTTATTCGTGAGAAGAAATATGGCTCACTAAGATGTGTATTGATTACCGAAAGCTGAATAAGATGATGTTTGCGTAATCAAGATGCAACTTCCAATGCAAGTGTCTATGATCGTACAATAGTAAAGTAACCCAACCAAGGGTTGGGGTCGAGTCCCAGAGGAGTGGGCTTGAGAATTAATAGAAAAATAAAATTAAGTTCTAATTAGTCATAGATAAAAGCATTATCGAATGTAAACATGTTAAATCAAAGGGGTGATGCAAGCGTTAATTATCAATGGGGGTTTGTGACAAATAAGCAAAAACAGCAAAAATGCAAAGAGTACTAATCAAGAAGATGGGATTCTTGGGATGTGATAGGAATACGGGTTAGACTAGACTATTGGGTACATGCTTTTGATAATAAATCCATTGAATATTTGTGACTAGGCTAGACTATAGTGGGGGTAAATTCTCTCTCGAGCAACTTACCCCGAATCAAATGGGTTCCTCTTTGACACCCACTTGCTGTATGAAGAACAATCTCCGCCTTAGCCCACTCCCTCTCTCGAGCTAAGTGTGTGGGAGAAGGACTAGGGTTCACTCTCTCGAGCTGAACCTCATGTCAACCCACTCCCACCGGCCATCAATTTAGTAGTCTTAGTTTTATGACCTCTCTCTCGAGCAAGCCTAAAACACAAAAGTGAAATCGTATTTGCAACTACAATTTCATTAAGTTCCACCACAACTACTAAAAGAAATCACATTTACACAACAAATAAACCATCAACAAGCAAGACCCACCCAACTGATAATCTAACCCATATTCACAAATCACACCCCAAGAATTGGGGTTTTAGCTAGACATGTAAAAGAGATAGAAATTTATACCAAAATGAGTTTGCATTCAAATGGGTATGAAGATTTAAGTCTCAAAACAAGTCAAGAGTGAAGAATCCACAAGACCCAAGTCCAAATTCTTGGAGTTGAAACCCTTTGAATCTTCAAGTTCTACAAAACCCTCTCCAAACTTAGAGCTCAAAAGTCTATGTTAAAAATTCTATATTAAAAATTTGATATTAAACTACAACTCTCAACGAGTATTTATAGTTTTCAAAAATTTGTGCTGCAGCGGATCATTCAGCGTCGTTAGTCGAGATTGCTGATCAACTCAGTGATCCGCCCTTTGGTAGGTTTCATCGTCGTCTTGCGTTAACCTTTAATATCATCATGTTTTGGATCATTGGGAGACATAGTACAACTTCATGGAACTGCTCGATGATACGTCGACTGCTTATTTTCACCGCCGATTTGATCCGTTCTTTCAGGGCTTAGCACACTGGAACAAAAGGCGAGGTGAGATCATTTGGAGACACGCCGAATGGCTTCGGCGATCCGCAAATCTTCATTTCTCCGTTCTTTCAGCTTCCTTTGTTCCTTTTTGCTCAATTGTGTCCATGCCTTTGTCTCCAAGTCTAAATACCTGAAACTCAAGGTATTTTGTTAGTTTTTAAGACAAAATATGCATTTGAGGACACTAAACCTACTAAATCATAGCCCTAAATGAGACCAATTTGTGGACTCATCATAAGGCAACTTTAAAAAATAAGTATCCCCTTCCGAGGATCGATGACTTGTTTGATTAGTTACAAGGTGTTAAGTGCTTCTCAAAGATTGATTTAAGATCAGGGTACCCCAGATATGAGTTCGGGAGAAAGACGTTCCAAAGACATCTTTTAGAACCAGATATGAACACTTTGAGTTCTTGGTAATGTCTTTTGGATTAACTAATGCCCTAGTAGTGTTCATGGACCTGATGAATAGTATATTCAGGCCGTATCTAGAATTGTTTGTGATTGTATTTATTGATGATATTTTTGTGTATTCACGTTCAAAAGTTGAGCATGCAAATCATCTGCGAGAAGTCCTTTAGGCTCTTCGAGACTGAGAACTTTATGCAAAGCTTACTAAGTGTGAGTTCTAGTTGGACTCTATAGCTTTCTTAGGCCATATTGTATCAGATGCAGGCATTGCGATTGATACACAAAATATTGAGGTCGTTAAGACTTGGCCCATACCCATGACTCTGACTGAGGTTCGTAGTTTCTTAAGGTTAGCTGGGTACTACAAAAGGTTTGTTGAGGGGTTTTCTTTACTTTTAGCACCATTAATGAAGCTAACTCAAAAAACAACTAAGTTCCAGTGGACTGAGGCTTGCGAGCATAGTTTCCAAGAGCTGAAGGACAGGTTGACATCAACACTAGTTCTAGCATTGCCAACGGCAGAAGGCTATGCGGTTTACTGTGATGCTTCTAGTGTTGGGTTGGGATGTGTTCTAATGCAACATGGTAAGGTTATCGCATATGCTTCAAGGCAGTTGAGGGAGCATGAGCAGAACTATCCGACCCATGATTTAGAGTTGACTGCAGTTGTGGATGTATTAAGGATCTGAAGACACTATTTTTATGTTGTTCATGTTGGCATCTTCACAGATCATAAAAGCCTTCAATATATCTTTAGACAGAAGGAGTTAAATCTGCGACAACGTCGATGGCTTGAGTTATGGAAAGACTACGATGTGGATATTTTATTTCATCCAGGTATGGAAAATGTGGTATCCGATGCCTTCAGTTGAAGATCTATGAGTAGTTTATCATATTTAGGTGTTGATAAGCATGAGCTAGCGCAAGATCTTCATCAGTTAGCTAGCTTGGGAGTCAGATTGTTAGAGGCAGACGATAGTGTGGTCACAATTCAAGACACAGTCGTATCATCTCTAGTTGTAGAAGTAAAAGCATGGCAACAAGAGGATTCTAGTTTAGAGCATCTCAGAGCCATGGCTCAAGATCAGCAGTCTTTAGCATTTTATATAGCAGGAGATAGAGTCTTCAGATATAACAGTCGATTGTGTGTTCCAGATGTTGCAGGGCTTCGACATCAGATTATGGAAGAGGCACCTCATTCCCGTTATTCTATTCACTCTGGTTCGACAAATATGTACCATTATATTAAGGAGATCTATTGGTGGCATGGCATGAAGAAGGACATTGATGAGTTTGTGGCACAGTGTCCTAACTGCCAACAGGTGAAGGTTGAGCACCAAAAACCCGTTGGGCTAGTTCAGAAGATAGCCATTCCTTTATGGAAGTGGGAAGCAATTAATATGAATTTTATTACAGGGTTACCTCGATTGCATTGCAAATTTGACTCTATTTGGGTAATTGTTGACAGACTAACAAAATCAGCCCACTTCTTACCATTCATGGCTACTTTTACAGCTGAAGACTATGCAGGGCTCTATATTAGAGAAATTATTAGGCTACACGGTGTCCCAATATCTATTATCTCTGATAGAGGAGCATAATTTACCGCTAACTTCTGGAAGTCCTTCTAGAAAGGACATGACTAAGGACACATGTTAATCTTAGTACAACCTTTTCCCCTCAGACAGATGGCTAGGCTGAGTGCATAATTTTGACACTCGAGGATATGTTATGGACGTGCGCGCTAGACTTCAAGCGAAGTTGGGATGACCACTTGCCTCTTATTGTGTTCATGTACAATAATAGTTATCATTCCAGCATCGAGATGGCACCTTATGAGGCTTTTGTATGGGAAAGAATGTAGATCCCCCATTGGATGGTTTGAGGTAGGTGGGTCAGGATTGATTGGACCCGACTTAGTACAGCAGACAGTTGAGCAGGTTAAGCTAATTCGGGAGAGGTTGCTAACATCTCAAAGCCAACAAAAGTCATACTCAGATGTGCGATGAAGGGACATAGAGTTTTGTGTCGATGACTGGGTATTCTTAAAAGTCTCGCCTATGAAGGGTGTTATGAGATTTGGCAAAAAAGGAAAGCTTAGTCCAAGATTCATTGGGCCATACCAGATCCTTCAGAGGGTAGGACGAGTGGCTTATGAGTTAGAATTGCCTTCGAGGCTAGAATCAGTTCATCCAATTTTCCATGTATCGAAGCTACGAAAGTGCGTAGGTGACCCTTCTCGGGTTGTCCCTGTTAAGGATGTTCAGATCACAGAGGAGTTTTCCTACAAGGAAACTCCAGTTGCCATATTAGATTGTCAGGTCCGTAAATTGAGGACCAAAGCGGTGGCTTCAGTTATAGTATTGGGGAGAAACAAGAATAGAGAAGAGGTGACCTGGGAAGCTGAGGATGGCATGATGTCAAAATATCCTCACTTGTTTCATACCCCAAGGTGATGGTATATCAGTTTATATTAGTGCAGTGAGGTAAGATACCTATCTGATTTTTTATATTGTTGCTTATTATTATTGTTGTGGTCGTTGTATTTTTGCTCGCACTGTTATTGTGGAGCTATAATGCTTAACTATTTATGTCATCCTATGAGATGTCTAGGTTAGAATTTTTGTGTTTCAGATTCCTGGATAATCACATTTACAAAGGATACTTTGCCTAAATTTTGGCAACTCCTAAGGATTGAACCGCGTGACTCAGATTTTTCATTCGTGGACGAATGTTTCTAAGGGGGGATGGATGTAACATCCCAACTTTTTGAAATGTCTAAATTAACTCGTACCTCTGTGGAAAGACAAAGAGGGGGTAATAAATTAAGAATTATGTGGTATGTCATATTTTAAGTGTTCAAGGGTTGTATCTCAAGTTTTGAAGTTAGGTAAGTGGCAAAATAAAAGTTGGCGAAAGTTATTGTAAGTTCCTTTTTAAAGATTTCTCTAAAATTTGGGTCAAATGTCTTGGAGGTTTTCTCCAAATCTATAAAGATTTTTGGGGCCCACGACCTATCAAATCGAAGGGCTACGAGCCTAGTTTCCAACGCATCCAACTGTTTGTTCATACGACTTCAGAATAGAGAGATATTTGCATTTTTGTGAGACTGCGCAAACTTGCACGTGAGGTGAGGCCCTAGGTCGGTGTAACTTCTTATATATTTTCTTCTTCGACTTTTCTTCATTTTTTTCAGTGAAGAACCAGAAAACTTAGAAAACCCACTTCTAGGATCAACCAAATTATATATTTTCTTGACTTAAGTCCTTGACAAAATTTGTTCTACGTGTTGAACTCGTCATCATGGTATAATTTGTTTTATCGATTTTGTAGCATATCATACTTTGGTGTTGGGAAAGCAAGGGTTTGGACATATTTTAAAGTTTCGAGGTGTATTATGAATTTAAGATCAAGGTAAGACACTTTTTTCATCGACTCTAGCTTTAATAAGCCGCAAATAGCAATTTTTGATGGAAATACATATGTTTTAGCGGATTATCGTGGTATCTTCTATTCTTGTGTGTTGATTATGGTCCTGCCTTGTTGTAGTATTGAGGGGCTATGAGTAAAAGTCGTTTGGTCACATCAATTCAGTGAAAAAGGTATGTTAAGGATATTCCCTTCTTACGGCGTGTTTCCTTAAAGCTCAGGAGCAATGTAATTGGGTAGTTATCCTTGTTATACTTGTAGCCATTATTGTTGATTGTTGGCTGCTCGAGTGGATATGGTCATCCCTTGTCGGGATTCTTATTCGATTAGTAGCATCCCTATGTTGGACACGACTTATAGGCTATTGGTATAGGTTTCTTATAGCTAAATTGCTCGTGTTTAGCCTATTGGGTTGTTATTATTGCCCTTGGGGCTATTGTGGTTAGCTGCAGGAATGTGATCTATGCGTAGAAAGGCTATGTTCTGCCTATAGGGCTATACGGATGCCTAGAATGGCTATGAGTTGCCTATGGGGCTATATTGATGCCTAGAAGGGATATGAGTAGCCTACGGGGCTATATTGACGCCTAAGAAGGCTATGTGCTGCCTATAGGGCCATATTGTTGCCTAAGAGGGCTAAGAATTGTCTATAAGCTATATTGATGCCTAAGAGAGCTATGTGTTGCATACGGGGTTATATTATTGCCTAAGAGGGCTATGTAACTACCTACGGGGCTAGGGGACTAGCGATAGGGGTATATAGGCTGATTGGCAGCTTTTGGGCTTATGGGGGCCTGAGTAGGTGGTCTTGTGTGCTGTTTGTACATGCCGAGCTTATGGGGGATTGGTTAGGTTGTTGTTTTATTTTTTTTGATATGTTTAGATTTCGGAGCAGGTTAGTACACTTATCTTTTCATTGATTTATTTATCGGATTACTCCTAGTATGTTAGGATACCTGCTCATAATCTATTGCCTTTTCATACTTGGTATATTATTTCATATTGAAGCCCCATTGCCTGGGGTACTCCATTCATGCCTGCAGGTCCCGACATATGACTCAGTAGACCTCCTCAGCAGCAGGATTGACTTCTGTCCGATTAGCTAGCCCCTTTCCTTCGGAGCTGCCAGAGTTGGGAGGTTTGTTAGCTTTTGTTGTATATATTTTTATGGGTAGGCTAGGGCCCTATTTTTCTAATATTTACTACTCATAGAGGCTTGCAGACTAGTGTGTAGGGTGTATAGCTACGTTATGGCCATGCTGGCCTAGTTTATTGGTTTGCTGAAGCTTGTTAATTATTTGATGTATTGTCCTGATATATACCTACTTTCAATTTTGGCATAGAGATCATGGTGGCCTCAATGGCCCAATTAGGAATTCTGTGCTAGTTGGCTATTTCTTTATATGAACTCTTGGGAGTAGTTGTTTCTTTTATAGATCTGTTGACAGGGGCCTTGCCGACCGAAGGCTTAATTTTAAGCCGAGATATACTTGTTTGTTTTCTTGATTGTGTGTGGCTGCCGTGCGGTAGCAGTAAATGGTTCAGCAGGGTCCACTCAAGCCTGAGTTTTGGCATTAGGAGCCAGTTGCGCCCCTTGAGTTTAGGGAGTGACAACTATGTGAAAGGTGCTGATGATTTTGGGTCTCTTATCAAAAAGTTTACTTAGGGGTGGGTTTCCTTTGGGTGGAGGGTGTTGAATGATGAGATGAAACTGAGTCCTAAGCTCCTATTTTAATTCATTAAAAAATGCATCCGAAAAAGAGTAGAACATAGGCATGACACATCACTAAAGGATCTTAATATCATGGAGGCCTTAGAGTCCAATGTGCATATCAATTTTACCAATGTCACGATCAATCACGTGGTACATGTCATTGATCCTGAACTTGGTGCACATGGTTTGGCTTATAGATTTTTGTTGACCACTATCTTCCATGTGCCTTTGGTAATGGGGCAACCAATGTGTAAGTAGGATCTGATAGACAAGAAAACTCTGGAGGAATGTGAATGTTTCATAACTAGAAATAGTTGCAAGGGCAGGAGTCTGACCAGTTGCTTTAGGAACTTCAAGTGGCCAAACATACAAAATGTTGCACTGATAGAGAAGAATCCCAGCTCAAGCTGGAACTATATGCGTTTAAGGGTGAGACAATTCTAATGAAGAACCAAATGCTCGCTCAGCAAGCAACTCATAATGCTCATATCGATCATCTTCTCCAACTTGTTGTTCCCCTCCCTTCCTTTGCTTTTATGCCTCATCTCCTCCTTAGTCCTAAAACCTTGTGTTATAGTTATTTTCTTTTGGTTTGTTGGTGTTGCTTTAAGACTTGTAATGGTTTTTCGTACGGTTGTAAGGGTAGTCTTAGCTAAATATAGTACTGTTGGTTTTTACTTCTTATTCTTATGTGGCTGTCTTATGTCATGTCTTGCTGGTTTATTACTCTAGTTCTATTATTTGTTATTTTTTAAAGTTGTATGTGTTAGTGTTGCCCCAACAACCATGAGTGTTTTTCACTTGCACATATTTTTGCTTGTGTTTTTAATTGGTGATTTTCAATGATGCCAAATGGGGAAGAAATAGTTATGCTACTAAGTATGTCGTAGAAAAGGGGGCTTGATTTGTCATCATAAAAAAGGGAGAGCTTGTGGAGTTATGAGATTAATATCGAATATGTTTTGAAATGACATTCATAGCTTTAGAACTAAGTACACTTCAGAGAAAAATTTCATGCATTATAGTAGCAAATAATACCGGATGTGAAAGAAGGAAATAGTCCTAAACATGAAGGAAGTAGTCTTTAAAGGGAAGTTTGTGTGTACCTAATCATATCCTGAAAGGGAAAGGAATTACAATTCGATCAAGTTAAGGTAGACTTAATAACCTAATCTCACACATATATAAAAGGAAAAATTTCAAAGACAATTGTTCTGTTGGTTGCACACAAGAAAATAATTGTTCTTTCAAAGGGCAAAAGACAAGCAACAACGAAAGGAAGAAGAGAGAGATAAACAATAACTCCTTGAACAAGTGTGTAGGGTGTTGATAGGGTTGAATTAGTAATAGGAGAGTTATTGAGTTGTAACTGTTCTTATTATTGTTATTCAATTTGTGAAGAAGTGTGAATTGTAAAAGAAGAGAGTTTATCTTTTCGTTGAGAGTTGTTAGCACCGTTAGAGTTAACTGTTGAGTTGAAGTACTAATGTTAGTCCCTAGATTATAGAGTTTTCATTTGAAACTACTCTTTTAAGTTAGTGGAGAATTGGTTTTTTAAATCCTACACACTATAGGTTGTGGTTTTATTCCCTTGAGTAAGAAAATTTTCCACGGTAAATTAAGTGTTGTTTATTTTATGTTATAGTACGACTTTAGGAACCAAATTCCTAAAGATAATTGTTGGTGCATAGTTTACTTTCAATTTATTATTCCTTTGGAGATTTTGATAAAAAAAAATATTCTTTAAATTCTGGACTCATAAATAAAGTGAGAGAATTAATATAGTTAATCTAGTTTGCTTGGGGTTGAGGCCATACTGTTGTTGTTACTCTTGAAATGGAAACAAATGTTGCACTTGTATGATACCTTGTTGTAATTTACTTCCTCATTAATTTAGGCTCACTCATGTAAATATTGTTTTGGACCGTTGAGGCAATTAAATATGATTTTGGTGTTAACTTCACTGTCTTTTAATTGAGTTAAAAAAATTACTTATTACATATCCAATAAAAAATTGAGTAGGAATTTCAATTTTATGTATGCTCCCAATTAAAGAACCAAAGATACTCTATTCTACTATTACATATATGTATCGGATTGAAAAACCATATCGCATCTCTCTTTGAATCTTGAAAGTCAATTAGTAATTAAATTTACTAATCCATATGTTTCTTTTCCATCAATTGATACTAGTTGAAATTATGGAGAAAAAAAATCCCCTATTTGTTTGATGAGAAACACATCCCCTTAGGAATTAAGTTATGATCTCTATTCCTTTTTTAAAATAAAATATGGTGAGATAAAATGATATATTTATTGAATCAATTTGGACTAGAGATAAAATTCTTATTTTTAGTGAAACTCTTTTACTCCCTCCATTTACTTTTACTTAACCACTTTGGAACTTGCATACTCCTTAAGAAATAATGATTAATATGAGTATTTTACTATCTTAGGTCTTGAAAAATGATTTGAGAAATAAGTAATAAAAGTTGAGCATAAATTATGAAAAAAAATTTATGGTGTATGTGCGGGATGTTAGTGGGGGGGGGGGGGTTATAATTGATTAAGTCTCGATTATATGAGAGTTTGCCGATGTTTTCCCTACTGATCTAATGGCCTTTCCCTGGAGCGCGATATTGACTTTGCTATTGACATTGAGTCGGACATTCATCATATTCCTATTCCACCATACCATATAGTCCCCGTAGAGCTCAGTGTTTAGTTTCAAGATCTCTTGGGTAAGGGATTCATTCAGCCGAGCGTGTCTCCTTAGGGTTCCCTAATTCTTTTTGTGAAAGAAGGACAATTATATGCATATGTGTATTGATTACATTCAATTGAACAAGGTGTTGATGAAGAAAAAATATCCCATGCGTCACATTGATGATTCATTTTACCAGCTTCAAGGTGCCATGGTGTTTTCTAAGATTGACTTAAGATCCGGCTATCACCAGCTGTTAATTAGGGCGACGACATCCCTAAGACCACATTTAGGACTCGCTACGACCATTATGAGTTCTTAGTGATGTCTTTTGGGTTGACCAATTCCCCGACAATATTCACGGACTTGATGACATGTGTGTTCAGACCGTATCTTCATTCCTTCATCATCGTGTTCATTAATGATTTTATGGTGTACTCATGGATCAAGGAGAAGCACAAGTAGCATTTGAGGACTATGCTCCAAACTTTACGAGATCGGTGACTTTATGCCACATTCTAGAAGTGCGAGTTTTAGCTTGAGTCTTGAGAACTCATGGGGCACATGGTGTCCAAGGATGACATTATGGTGGATCCGATAAAGATTGCAACTATTCATAATTGGGCCAGACCCATCTCAGTGACTAAGATTCACAGCTTCAATGAATTACTAGGTTACTACACACAGTTTTGTAGAGGGCTTTCATCTATTAAAACACCTTTGACCCAGTTTATTTACCTTAATGTTCCTTTCGAGTGGTCAAAGGAATGTGAGTAGAGATTTCCGAAGCTCAGTAAGTTTCTTGCTACCGCTCATGTTTTGACTCTACCACTTGAGGGCGAGGGCTTTACAATGTATTGCAATGCATCTGATGTTGGTTTGGGTTGTGTGTTGAGGCAGCATGGTCGTGTCATAATTGAAAATATGTAATTTGAATCAAATAATACATAATAAGATCAGATAGAGTGAATTTATCCATGAACAATAGAACCCATTAACAAGCATGCAATACCCTAGAATTTGGGTAAGATCTAAAAAGATAATTTGTGAATTTCTTCGGACTAAATGGATGGAAAGGGATCCATTGATGAATTTCCCACATACCTTGATGAATCTAAACCTTGAAACTAGGGAAGAGAACTTGAAGCTTGAAAAACCCTAGAATTTTCCTTGAGATCCTTGGAGAGAATTTGGAGAAGAAGACCTTGAGGAATTTTGGGGTTTTGAGTGAATGAGGGGAATGAGTAAATTGTAAGGGTAAAATCAGTTATAGGACCTTCGAATAGTCTAGAAATGACATAGTTTAGAAGTTAAAAGGATATGAAAATACTCAATTAACCTTAAAATTAAACTGCCAGAATGATTCTACGGACACCATGTACGGTCTGTGCAACGAGCTATAGACCGTCCTAGTCAATCGTAGGTAAAGTACTAGAGAAAGTGTTTTCTAAGAAAAATAACAAGCCACCTCCTATGGTCCATAGACCCTTCTACGTGCCATAGGTCCCAACTATAGAACCCTAGATCTATAAAATATTTCACCAAGTCTTGAGACCTACCTACGAATCACTTCTTACTGGATGTAGGTCCTCCTACAGACAGTCCTGTTGATCCATGGGAAAATTTTGGAGACTTGACAATCCAACTTTCTGACTCAACTTCCACGACCGCTCTTTATGGATTGTAGGACCTTGTATGGTCCGTAGGTGGACTTGTTCAAATTGGCACTAGCACATTTTCTATAACGTTTTCCTTTCCCACTTTCTTACCAATTTCTGACGTGTTACAATATCTCTTCCTTGAAACATTCATCTTTGAATGAGACTCAAGCTAGAATGAATAGAGTAGGGAAAGAGATCTAACATCCCCACATGAATGCAAATCACATCAAAACTCACATAACCAAGGAGTCATCAACCCCAAGCTAATTGGAGGATTTCTAGTGAGAGAAATATTGGAGAGGTGATGGGTCTTCTTTTAATTCTCTTTTAAAAAAAGTGACTTAATTGAAGGAATTTCAAGTCTAAAAAGGTTATATACTTATTGGGAAAAGAGTAGAATAAAGTGGTTTTAATTATGGAATAAAACTAGGGACCCTTTATGTTACAACTTAATTTTTCCCCTCCTTCACGACTTTGCTCGCCCAATGGACCCCTTGGCTTGCATAAAATTACAGAATTCTCCCAAATAGAGACATTCACTTGGGCGATAAGGCAGACCCTTGGGAAATTCGCCAACTGGGTTGGCGATCCCCGACCTAGCTCGCCTAAAATTACAGTAGCTAGGTCTAAGGGAGGCAACCCACTAGGCGAGGAGGGTCCATTTGGCTACTCGCCAAGACACTTGGGCGATTCTACTGCCCATTGCCGAAAGGACCAAAGAAAAAATCATTTTCCTTCACGTTTCTTAGGTAGTTTAGGAAGTTATCCTCTTCATAGACTCTTTCCCCATACATTTTAGTTCTAGTTAAGTCTACACATTTCCAGAGTGTTACAGAAAAAGTGTCACCGCATTCCTGAAAAAGAATATATTCTCCAGATTTGGTATGCCAAGGGTAATCATTAGCGATGAAGGTTCTCACTTTTGTAATAAGTTGTTCAAGGAGTTACTTGAGAAGTATGGTGTTCTTCATAGCGTAGCACCTCTTATCATCCACAGTCTAGTGGGCAAGTTGAAGTGTCAAATCGCGAGATAAAGCAAATTCTTGCAAAGATCGTGAATGCCAACAAAACTGATTGGTCAAGAAGGCTTGATGATGCTCTATGGGCTTATCACACTGCATTTAAAACTCCCATAGGTGTGTCCCCCTACCAACTTGTATATGGGAAGTCTTGTCATCTGCCTGTAGAGTTAGAGCATATATCGATGTAGGCACTCAAGAAGCTGAATTTGGATTGGGGGTGCCGCATCGAGTCAAAGAATGAATGAGCTTGATGAGTTTTGCCTAAAAACATATGAAAGTTCATCCTTGTACAAGGAGAAAATAAAGAAGTACCATGATTAGAAGATCGAAAAATGTGAACTTGCTTTCGGTGATCCGGTGCTATTTATTTAACTCAAGATTGCACTTATTTCCTGGCTAACTCAAGTCCAAGTGGACCGGGCCATTCAAAGTAGTGCAAGTATTTCCAAATGGAGCAGTTAAACTTGGGAACTTGGAAGGAACGAGGTTCAAGGTGAATGGTCAAAGAATAAAGATCTACTTGGGGAGATCTGAGAGTGTCTATGAGGTGATAGAGTAGTGGGGTTTTGATGAAGTCTGAGTAATCAAGGTGTTTGCGTCGTGCCGCGACGTTAAATAAAGTGCTACTTAGGAGGCAACCCAAGATGTAAAATCTAGCCAACTATAGGAGTTTTCTTTTCAATATAGTGAATTGTTCTTCCTTTTTTGCTTTCTAGATAGCTTTTATCAGTTTTGAGTTTTAGTGTAAGCCAAGATACTTTCTAGGAGTATTCACCTCCTTGACATGAAGGATATCCACAATCTCTTTTTTCACACTTTCATTTGTATTATGACTGAAGAAAATATCAAATTTTTGAAAATTTACTTGTTTACCAGAGGCCGACTGATAAATCTGCAAACATAGCCTAATAGTTTATGCCTCCTCCTTTGCTGCTTTAAAAAATATAAAGCATCATCCGCAAAAAATAAGTGTGGAATAGATGGTGCTTTAGTGCAAATTTTGACACCATGAATTTGGCCCTGAATAGACATTCACTACAACAACGCTGATAAACCTTTCGCAACTATCAAAAATAGATAAGGTGATATGGGATCACCTTTACTCAAGCTTCTTCTTCGAGAAATATATACGAACTGCTTGCCATCATGACTAAATTTTTAAGTAACTGTCGTTACCATCTGCATAACTTTATTCACCCAAACAAAATCCCATATTTATTATCATTGCTCATAGAAAACCCCATTCAACGCGATCATAAGCTTTACTCATGTCCGTTTTAAGTGTTGCATAACCCACTTTGTCTTGTGTTTTCCTCTTTAGATAATGCATAGCTTCAAAGGAAATCATTGCATTATCTGTAATGTATCTTCCTAGAATGAATGAACTTTGGGCCTTAGAGATTATTAGATTCATGCATCATTTCGTTCGATTCGCAAGGACTTTACAAGTGATTCTATCAACAACATTGCAAAGGGAGATAAGCCGTAAATTTGAAACAAATTCAGGTTGTTTCTTTTTTGGGATTAACACAATATTAGTATTGTTACTTCCTGGCATAGGTGACTTATTATTCAAACATTCCATAATGGCCTTTGAAACATCATCTTCTACAGTACTCCAAAAATGTTGAAAGAATCCTGGATTTAATCCATCCGGTTTGGGAGCTTTATCCGGGTGCATGCTAAAAACAACATGTTTGATCTCTTCAACTTAAAAAGGCGCTTCAAATCCTCATTAATTTTATCAGAAACTTTCCTATCAACAATGTCAGTAATGACACTAAATGGACTCTGTTGTGTCTTGAATAGATTGTTGTAATAATTTACAATAAGATCACTCAATCCATTTTCCCAGTCAAACCAACTTCCAGACTGATATTTCAATTGTGATATTGTATTATTTTTCTGTCGTGAGGTGGCCGTAAGATGAAAATAATGAGTATTTTGATCATCTCTTTGCAGTCAAAATTGTTTCTCTCTGTTTTCAATAGTTTTCATGTTGCTTCAATAAGATTTCATAAGAATCTTTGGCACTATTATAGAGAGCAACATGAGTTGGGTCTCTACTACCTCTAAGTCTCTTCATCTGTGTTTTGCAATGCCTCATCTTAAATTGAAATTGTTGCTTTATGTTGCGACCCCAGGTCTGTCAAAAGCTCCCACAATGTTCAATTTGAGATGCAATATGTTGTCCCTTTCCCCGATTCCAACCTTCTTCTACTGCCTCATTAACATCAGTTTCTCAAAGCCATGAATTTTCAAAACGAAACTTCACAAGCGAATATCGAATAATGCTTATTCCTAAGGAGATAAAAAGAGCCTTATTGTCACTACAAGCAATTTCCATATGATACATCGTAGCTCTGTTGAACAGTACACGCCAACCAGTCGTTGCAAGGGCTCTATCCAGCCTCTCTGAAACCCATCAATATGTACCTCTTCCTCTTTCCCAAGTAAATTTATTTCCAACATATCCCAAGTAATGTAATTTGCAGAAATTAACCGCTTGTCGAAAACCATCAAGTTTCCAAACCGGTTGTTGAATTCTCCCCATCTTATCTCCATAGCTCAGAATATCATTGAAATCCCCTGCAATACACCACATTAGTGGGGATTTATTCTTCAAAGATTTTAAAATCTACCAAGATTACCTCCTACAATTTGTCTCGGGGTAACCATAGAATCCAGTATATCGAAAGTCAGGAATCCTGTGATATGCACCTCCACATCAATAAAAATATTTTTGAGAATTGATTATTGAGCACGTACCCTTTTCTCTCCATAAAAGGGCTAAGCCACTACTCTGTCCTTCTAGATCAACAACATTCAATCCTTCAAAGCCTAAATTATCACAAATTTGTTGTAATTTAGTCTTGTTAACTTTAGTCTTATGTAAAATAATAAATTGGGCTTCTTTTGTTGGACCAAGTCGTTTAGTTTGAAAACTGTACATTGGTTCACAATCCCACGACAATTCCAAATTAAGGAGCTCATTGGGTTAGGCGGGCCTGGAGACCAGAACCCGCCATGGACAAGTTTTTTGACCCATCAGAAGGAACTAATTTGCCGGCTGCATCACGTTTCCTTCTTTTCTCTAACGACGTCAATTCATCATTATCAAGCTCCTCTTCCACTCTATCTTTTCCATATTCAACTCCATCCCTTATAACTATCCCAAGATTCTCGTAATCATTTCCATTCTTAGCAACACTCTCATTCCCACAATGCACACCATTTCCTCTCTTTTTTGCACATTCTTTCATTTTACCTCCCTCACTTCCCCAATATTTTCTTCCTGATCATTCCCTGATTTGTTTTCCTTTCTCATACCCAATCCATCCGAAAAATCCTGTTGATAATCCTCTCTTTCCTTATCGTTCCACGCGCCTTCCACCGATCTACTTTCCGACTTGATCCATCACATGCCAGCCATGGTTCCTTGTCGCCGTTCAACACGCAATTCCAGTCCATAAAGAAACTGTACTTTATCACTTTTCAGAAGATGATTTAATTTGCGGTAAAACTTGCCTGTGTGACCAATCAAACCACAAAAGAAACAAAAAGTTCCTAGTCTTTCATACTTGAATGAGATTTGCACACATCCAACACCTGGCTACCTAATTTTCATTTATCGTTTAAGTGGTTTTTGGATGTTAATGATCACTCGTATCCTCATATAATCTTTCCAAAGCATATCCTGATTTTTTGTATCATTGTACTTGAAAATACCAATCATATTACCAATGTCTCTAAGAACTCTTTCAGGTCTTAGACCTCCCACCAAGTCGTGGATTTGAACCCACATATCCAATGATGTGAGTTCTACTTGTCGTGGGTTCTGATCAGGATTGAGAGGACGTAGTAGGACAGGGTTCTGCATAAAGTTCCATGGCCATCTTCAGTTATTCGATCGTGTTCACGTTGGTTGAAAAATTGGAAGATAAAGACATTGTTTCCAAGTTCTTTCACTGTCATACCTTCCCTTGGTCTCCATTCCTTCCCCATTGCATCACTCAGGGAATTAGGATTTACAAACTTGTCTGTAACAGTATGGCCTAACACACACCATGGGGATTAGCAATTTTCTCTTCGGGATCAGCAACATCCTCATCACTATGGTAGTCTAATTCAATGTCTGAATCATCAAGATTCAGTTCTGACATCTTCTTTACTAGTATATTGTCATTATTCGAACGAGATGACGACGCCATACCAAAAAATAATAGAGAAACACGAGTAGATGAAACAGAGGCAGTAAAATAGTTTTAAAAACAAAACAAGAGAAAAATAGGACAAAGGCTTGTCAATTGAACAAGAGAATGGAGGCTCTCATGTAGAGAGAGTTTTTTCTGTTTCATAAATAAGTTAAACAATAAACATAAATTTTAATAATCTCAAAATATTGGTAGTTCTCACCCTTCAATTACACTTAATTCCTCTCTTACCAAGTAATTAGTTGATCTACCAAATATATCAAAGATTGTAATTATACTCGATTATACCAAATCTCAATTACATTGTGGCTTTCCAAACCAGACCTTAGCCTCATTTTGTTGTGCTTTCTATTCCAATGTCACAAATATAGGGGTACACTTCACATCAAAAAGTTACAATTCAGACAACAGTGCAATGGTGTTGGCATACATGTTTAATTTCATTATATATCAATCAAGAGGTTTGTGGACCTCAAAGGAAATGTTTGTCTATATTCTATTCATAGATAATTGGCCAAATTGAGAATCGAATCCAATGAACAACTTTTTTACTTTATTATTTCTAGCTAGTGGAGAACAAGATTACCTTTCTTGAATGGAATGTTATCAATGTTATTCCTTTTTTCTTTTCTTTTCTTTTATCTACTAGATAGAATAGTGTTAGTTAAAAGATCAGAGCTATCAACATATTAGCTTGAAGGATTAAAATTTAAATTAAGGATACTAATGTCATTTAACTAATACTACTTCCCATTTAATACTCCCTCCATCCACTATTGTTTGTCAGGATAAGATCATGCACAACCTTTAAGAAAAATTTAATATAAGGTGCAATATGACTAATTTAATCCTACTAGAATTATTATTAAAATGGTTTGTACTTTTTGAAAACTGTAAAAGCAACTTTTTTCACATTAAGGGTAGAATTGGAAAAAAGTGACTAATTGTTTCTTGATTGTTTAAATTGACAATTAATTTTGGATAACTATTTTTAGTATACCTGACAAACAATAGTGGTAGAAGGGAGTAGTATGTATTGAATTAGTGGGTCCCATTGAATTAATTTTTTACTTTAACACATGGTTCTACATTGCAACTAAATCATTTACTTTTTGTAAATCGAGAAAAACTTCTTTCAATTCCAGGTTAAAAATATTTTTTCAAACTTTTCAAAGACACTTGTACAAAATTTAATACAACACAAATTATGTGAGAATATATTCAGAAAACTTTTAAGCTAACAGAAACTAACATTTAAATTTAAACTAGAAACTAACATATAATTTTTTTTATAAAATTTGTTTTTAAGCTAAATTTAGAATTATATTAGTTTAAATATAGAGTAACAATAATAATTAATATAACACATTGATAAGTAAATGGTTTAATATTTATTAATTTATTAAATCTGTGAAGCTATATTGTCGAAGTGAAAAAATGCATATTATTAAATGAAGACTATGTGTATTTAACTCAAATTATAATTAATTGAAGATTAAATATATCTAATTTGAATTATGATAACTAAAATTAAAATTTATCAATAACTAAAAGTTGTAATGTTTGCATAAATTATTTTATAACAATTTGTGGATAAGTGTCTTAACTTTCAACATGTGAAGGTTGAGCATCAAAAGTCAGGAGGTTTGTCTCAAGATATTAGTATCCCTACTTGGAAGTGGAAAAATTTGAATATGGACATTATTGTTGGTTTACCCCATACCCGACAACAACATGACTTGATTTGAGTTATTGTAGATCGTTTGTCGAAATCCACTCATTTCATTTCTGTCAGGGTATCTTGTTCAATGAAAGATTATGTTAAGTTGTATCTAAGGAAAATAGTTAGGTTGCATAGAGTTCCCATATCTGTTATCTCCAATCATGGTACCCAATTCACTTCTCAATTTTGAAATTCTTTCAAAAAAGGGCTTGGTACTCATGTCAAGCTTAGTACGACCTTTCATCCTTAAATCAATGGGCAAGCAGAGCATACTATCAAAAATTTGAAAGATATTTTGTGAGATTGTGTGATTGAATTCAAGGGTAATTGGGATGATCATTTGCCTTTGATTAAGTATGCTTATAATAATAGCTACAATTCAAGCATTGGTATGACTCCATTTGAGGCTCTTTATGGTAGGAAGTGTAGATCTCCTATAGGGTAATTTAAAGTTGGTGAGATTGCTTTGATAGGTTCCAAGTTGGTACATGAGGTTATGGATAAAGTTTAGCTTATTAGAGAAAGATTGAAAACGACTCAAAGTCAACAAAAATTTTATGCCGATGTTAGAAGAAGAGATCTAGAATTTTGTGTTGATGATTGGGTCTACTAGAAAATTTCACCCATGAAGGGTGTAATGAGATTTGGAAAGAAGGGGAAGCTTAGTCCCCGTTATGTGGGTTCATATCAGATTTTGAGGCGTATTGGTAAAGTTTCTTAAGAACTTAATTTGCCTAATGACTTAGCATCGGTACATCCGATTTTACATGTCTCTTTGTTGAAGAAATGTGTTGGTGATTCGACATCTATTGTATCATTGGAGAGTCTTGGTATAAAAGAGAGCTTTTCTTATGAAAAAGTTCTGGTTGAGATTTTGGACCAACAAGTTAAAAAGATGAGGAATAAGGAAGTTTCGTTTGTAAAGATCTGATGAAGGAATCAAAGAGTTGAGGGTGTTACTTGGGAGGCAGAGGCCGATATGATGTCCCATTATCCCAATATTTTTCCCTCGGATCCTATTCTAGCTTCAGGTATTTACTTCCTCATGGTTCATTCTTTTGGTTTCATGTGTCTTAGTCATTCTCATGTTTCACATGCATGCATGCTCATGAAAATTTGATTATTGAGAAAAATGAGTTAGCTTGATTGATTTCTTCATGATTATGTGCATTTGATTATGACTTGCATGTTTGCCTTATGAAATGATTTTGTGAATATATTTTAGCTTGGAATTGATGTTCTTCCTTGGTTATGTGCATTTTGATGGAGTTGCATTCTTGTTGGATTGTTAGATCTTTTCCCCTACCCTCTTTATGCTATCTTGAGTTTCATTCGAGGACGAATATTTTCAAGGAAAGATAATTTAACACCTAGGATTCCAAAAGGGAAGGACAACATTAAATTGTAGCATTAGGTTTAGATCTACCAGACCAGTCTACAGTTCATAGGTATTCCTAAAGATCGTAGACCAATCTCGTAGAAAGAGAGAAAAATAATTTTTAAAAATCAAGTATCGGTACCTTTTCTATGGTTTACCAGTATGGTCCATCATAGGATCTACGAATCATAGATAGGCCTCATATGTGGACCGGTAGGTCCAGACTTAGTGAATTTTTCAGGTCCAAAATGAGTTCTACGGTTAGGGTCTATGGACCATAGGAAGTCCTACGGACCGTAGAAAGACCCCATCAAAAGTTAAGTGATTTGTAAGTACTTGGTCTACAGTTGACCAGTACAAACCTTAGAAAGTTCTACGCTCCGTAGGTCAAAACCATAGATCGAGTTCGACATTTTTTAGGAATTTTGGGTCTTTTCCTAATTATTTACACCCAATACTATGTCGATTTGTCTTCTACCCTAAGACCTATATAAAGCTTTTAATCCCTAAAACTACCCACTTCAACCCCATTCTCCTAATTCCCCAAAACCTAACAAAATTCATTCCCCAATTTCCTCTCAACCTAAGAAAAAGAAGAAGTTAGGGTTCATTCAAGGGTGTCAATTCACCAATCATCTTGGGCTTGCTATGCTTTGAATAACAAGGTATGTGGGTATTCACCCATAGAGTCCATTCCTCCGTGGGGTTCCCAAGACTTCTAATTTCTCAATTTAATTACAATTGATCAAGTTAGAGATCCAATTCAATCTTTTTGGGTTTCATTCAATTATGATTTATTATTTTTGATTAAGTCTTATAATGGATGAGTCAAGGTTTAATACATGATTTAGTTGAAATATGTTGACCCATGCCTAACTTATGTTTTTCAACTATGAACCTATGATGAACCCATGAACTATGAACTTTAAATAATTATGCATGTCTTATGAAAATGATGATTATGGTGATAGGGTGCTTTTAGATGAAAGTATCAATTTTATTGTGGAAGGTTTTCTAATATACGAATATGATCATGATTGTGAAATGAATTTCTCACATATGGATTCTCATTGATGAAAGGTTTTCTCACCAATGTTGAAGTGCAATTTAAGGAGCTATTCTATGTTTTGGTATTAAAGATGTGGATCAGTATTGATCATTTTCTTACTCTTGTTATAATGATATTTGACTGTTATCTATTTCGTTGGGATTTAGACTTAGCACCGAGAGGGCGTTGAGGTAGAGACTCAATTAGGGTAGTCTCTAGTAGCAACCTCTAGTCCCAAACTATGTGCCCGTATATGATTATCTTAAATGACCTAGCTAGTGGATCCAATCAAGCAAATGATGATATGTATGGATTCTACCTTGGCAAGTAGATTCACCTTCTTTCGGTGTGAGGGATATACTGGATTTCATGACATATTGTCGGTTAAAGCTAATATCCCACAAAACTGACTATATTTCTTCAAAGCTTTTCTTATTCTCTTATTTTAATGTATTGACCATATTTCATGATTTACATGTCATTTCCTTGTTAAGCTTTTAAATGTTCAAATATTGGTCATGCCTTACATGTTTTAAGTCATTCATACTATCATGTTTATTTTATTCATATTGCCCCATACTTAGTACATTCCATATACTAACGCATACTTGTGCCTACATTATCTCATTAGTGTAGGATCCCACACTCCAACCCCTCGCTCACGTGGCTAGGGGTGTTCATGGTTCGATTTGAATCGATTATTGGTTAAAACTAAAACCAAAACAATCTAGTTGGGTTTTTCAAATTTCTAAAACCAAACCAAATGAAAAAATAATTGTCAGTTTGGTTATTGTTGGTTTGGTTTAGTTATTCTGGTTTTGTCTGTAACACCCCGAAATTTTTTTGAGCTAAGACTCGAACCATCCTTCATTGTGAGTAAGATTTTACCAAGGGATTTAAAATTTTCTTGAATGTTAAGGTCACTAGATGTAGCACCTTGAGTTTAAAGAAGAACTAAAAAGAATTCAATCATGTCGTTCCTAAGTTCTTCTAAGTTTTGGGTCAACTTCAAACTATCATAACTTCAATACAGGATGAGTTAGGTGACCCATAAGATATCTAATGAAAGGTCTTTGAATTATATTTCCAACGCCATCAAGTTTGCTAAGTTTAGAGTTCGAATGAGTAAGATATGCCCTTTTGAACTTAGGCTGCCCAGTTAAGGAAAGTTACCCGAAAATAGTGATGGGTATTTTTATCTTTTCCTTACCTAATCAAATTTAATTCGTGTTTAGCAAGGTTTTAGGGGTCTAATCTGGTTAGGTTCAGTTTATAATCCTAATCTATTCTTAGGGTTTTAGTTGATAGTTCAAGAAGAGAAAAGAGGAGGAAAGAGGAAAGGATCAAAGCGTTCGTCGAGATTCTTGAGTTTCTTTATGGATTTTCGCCAATGGTTTGATCCCTAATAGGTATGTTAGCTTTCATAGTGTTGGGTTCATTCAACCACGCGCCAATCATATTATTTTCAGCGTAATTTTTTCCTAGAAAGTTGAGGGTTTGATGTTCTTGATTAGTGCTCTTGAATTTGCTTTCGTTCTTGAATTAGGATTGGTTTGATGAGTTCTTGAAATATAAAGTTAGTGAACTGAGGGTGGTTTGGAGTAGATTATCTTTTACATAAGTTGAGTATTCGAATCTAAGTGATTGGGAAAGAAACCATTCAATTCTAGGCGAATTAGGGTCGAAAAATGAGTAAGAAAAAGTCGGACAGAAACAAAGTACTAGGTCCGCGACGCGGATCTGTTCCTTCAGAGTAAAACTTTCCTCTCCGCATTACAGAGAGAACGCATAATCCACTATTTCAAAATTATTTCGTGGCCAAATATTTATATGGATCTCCGCGTCGCGGACTTGCTCCTCAGATAGTATTTTTGAACCGTTTCTCATGATTTATTTATCTAAAACTCATTTAAATCATCAATATACCTTTCCTATCATAAATCATAACCTTGAATTCATAATTAAAATTCAAGGTAGAATTAAGAGTCAAGTTTTGAGAGTTCTTCCGAACATTTTGAGAAAGTCCCTTTGAGTCTTTTTTAGGAGTCTTCTACAATTTCTAATAACGTGTTCCAAGACTCGAGTAAGTGAGTATGAGAATGAGGAGAATGTATTCATGAGTCTACTTTATCATCACGAGATTCTTAATATCATGAACCATAACTCTTGAATTCACAACTCACATTCAAGAGAGAGTTAAGAGTAAAGTTCAAGAAAGTCATTGAGATCAAATGTTAATCCCTTGAGATCAACTATCAATTTGAACTATGTTTTGAGCAAGTTAGTATGAGAATGAGAAGAGTCGTATACATAAGTTTCATATTGTTATTCAAACCCTTGAGTCGAGTCGTTCATGCCCATAATTCTGCATGAACCCTATGAGTCAAGCAGTCTAAAGATGAGTAGTATCATTGAGTCTTGAGTTCTGAGTACTGAGATTCTTTATTGTTATAAAGATCCCTAGGTTGAGTCGTTCATGTTCATAATTCCACATGAACCCTATGGTTTGAGTTGTAAATTTTAAAAAGTTTTTTAAAGCCAACACTTGAGTTCTTAAATTGAGTTTTGAGAGAGTAAATATGAGTTTTGAGAAAAGAGTTTTCTAAAACATGATTAGTATGACAATCGAGTATGCCATCAATGTATGAGCAATATGTTATTTAGATATACCATCAATGTTTATGCAGTATGACTTTCTGAATATGATTTTGAAATATTTTTGAGAAAGAGCAGAGTTGAGTTCATGTTCTTTAAAATGATATATGAGAACTAAGTATTCCAAGAGTAAATGTTTTCACATTTAAGATGAGAGGAAACTGAGATTTCCAAAAGAGCTTTTGAGCTAGTTTTTGAGTAATAATCTCAAACCACCGAAAGACTTATGTTTTTTTTAAATATATGAGATAGTTACATTTTGGGAGTAGTATTGAGCACCGATATGGGGACAAGTTTGAGTTCAAATAATTCAAAGTCTCCATAAATCGTGTAGCCAGCATAGGTAGAAAAGGGTCATACTTTTTAGATGATTCCTTAATGTTTTTAGCATAGACTAGTAGATCCACTTATTGAGTAAGTTCTATACCCCGACAAAGTATAGGACGGCCCTGGCAGTGTGCGGCAAGACCCTATAACATCACATAGCTCATAGTGATGGTTGTGGATTAGAGAAACTCCCACAGAGATATTTTGTATTCTTATATACACAGAGTTTACTTTGTATATTCATATACAAGCAGATTTGACCTTGTATCCTTGCATACAAACTAAGTTACTATTGCATTTTTCAATACATTGAGCTGATTTCTATTGTTTTAAAAGTTTTCCATATATTGCATCTGTACTGTTGCTTTATATTGAGTATCCAGAGTTGAGTATCCAGAGTCGAGTATCTTATTATTGAGTCGAGCCTTATTTCACTGAGTTGAATGTCTTATCATTGAGTTGAGTCATATTTTCTCTAAGTTGAATTGAACTATGTTTCTTTGAATGGAGTTGAGTTGAGTGAGTTTATAATAGGGAAGTATGTTTCTATTCCACTAGTTCAAGCTTATATTTATGCTTTAGAATTCCCCTTACATTCTCGTACATTCCATGTACTGAGCCATTTGGCCTGCATCATTTCATGATGCAAATACAGGTACTCAGGATCATCAATAGACGTTTCGTTGATACCACATGCAGTTCGAGTTAGCTATGGTGAGCCTCCTTTCTTCCGGAGGGTTCCACTTGTACTTTCAGTTATATCGGTTGTTAGGATGTCGTGGGTCTTGTCCCTACTTTCATTTTTATCAGTTAGAGGCTTTATAGATGGATCGTAGAGTTTGAGAAGTCTATTTCATTTATCTTATTAAATGTTTTAAAGACTTGAGTTGCCTATTGTTGGCTAGTTGAATATTCTATTTACATTCAAAGTAAATCATTTGAGTTAAAGCTTTGTATTTGAGTTTCATGAATTTTATTCAGTTTTTAAGCTTTGTATGGTTGAATCAGTTGTCCGCTTGTAGTCAGCTAGGATGAGGGTTCGCTTGGGGACCAACAATGGTTCTTGAGTGCTGGCTACGTCCAGGGTGTAGGCTCGGGTCGTGACATTTTCTACTTTGAGGACATACATATCTCGATAGACACAAACACCTAGTACATGAACAATCCACATGAAAGTTACTGTCGGCCCAATTAAGCAATTATGCAATACTTGAGTTATTAT
>JAJOOH010000419.1:0-48894 GCA_029582605.1 Solanum gracilifrons | reverse complement strand
CAGGGGAATGAGTTCGGTAGAGAAAGCGGAGTTGGCCATTTATCAATTAAAAAGTGTTGCTCGAATTTGGTATGATCAATGGAAGGGTGAGAGACTGTAGGAGCAGGCCCGTAGAATGGGAGTTGTTTAAGTTGGTATTACTTGATAGATTCTTTCCCTTAGAGTTAAGGGAATGAAAAATGCAAGAGTTCATAAACCTTCGACAAGGAGGTATGAGTGTGAAAGAGTATGCCCTGAAGTTCACCCAAATATCCAAGTATTCCCCAACCATAATGGTGGATTCGAGGGCTAGGATGAATGAATTTGTGATGGGAGTGATCGACATGGTAGTCAATGAATGTCGTTCGGCAATGCTTATAACAAGTATGAATATTTCAAGTCTGATTGTCCATGACGAACAAATTGAGGAAAAAAAAACTCAAGAAAATGAATAGGAAAGTGAAAAGAGCTAGGACCGATGATGGGAATTCTTCCAAGGGTAGGTCTGATGAACAAGGTAAACCAAGGTTCAAAAAGAGGTCCTTCAATTAAGATTCTTCCAATACTCATAGGTTTAACAAAAAGAAAGGTAGTGGGTCTCCATTGCCTAAGCATACTTGCACCAAATGTGGAAACAATCGCCATAGTAAGTGCCTAGCCGGTACGGACGGTTACTATGGTTGTGGAAAGAGTGATCGTCGTCTGAAAATATGTTTTGGGTGCAGCTTGTGACTTAATCTTGATTTTATCTATTGTTATATTCTGCCTGTTTGCCTCCCTTATCTTGATCATGCCTAATCCTCTAATAACAACTAGTTAATGATTATTTACAATGAGAACCAAAGGCAAGACTAGTTAGACATACATACATTGTCCCTATCCTTGATGCCCTCTTCTTGGGTATCGCAAAACAACGTCTTTTCTTCTCCTCGTATCAGAAATCTTATGATAAGTATTTGGTTACAAATTTGTAAGAAATTTTCATAGATTGAGGAGTGTCAATGACACTGTCATTAAGGATATTTCATTTGATATCGGTGTATCTCTAGAATTTAATAAGCTCTTCTTGTATAAGACTGGGAGCACAGAAACTACCAAAGATCCATTAAGAAAGAAAACCCAACACGCTATAATATGGTAGGAATATTTTGTCTTGATCTCTACCAAAGAGAAGAACTTGTATTGATTTATAGATGAGTGAATTCATCAAATGGGATGGTTAAAACACTCTTTAAATTTGCTAAATGCAATCAAGAGGAAGAATAATGACAATATACTGTAGTATGATCACTACATAATGGTCATAAATTGGTAACGACTAAAACATAAACAAAGGCTCAGTTATAGGATCTTAGAGATAAAATTTCAAGTAGTCACTCAACTATAATTTAATTTGACTGTGTTTACCATATTTTCTTCACGTGGAAGATCGTTCCAAGATTTTGCAATCATCTTTGTAAATTTCCAAGGTTTCCTTGGTTAAAGAGACTGGGGATGACATTTTTTTCAGCATAGAAGAAGTTGTAGTAACTCCATCTAGGTTTTGGGTGATTAAGGTCTCTCTCCTTCCATCTCCTCCTCTTGCTCCTCCATCATGGATAATGGTGAGGTGATGGATTTTTAAGTACAATCGCGTTGTAAGATGGGCTTGTTCTTTTGTACGGTAGATTACTCCATTGAGAACTTCAGATCCCACTTTGAAAGACCCCAAACAACTGCCTTCCCTAAGGATGTGCTCCACTCTTGCATAAACATTAATTTTCAGACCATTAATTCCATTCAAAATCATTTGGAGCATTAATTAGTCAGTATCCAATATTATTGGTAAGTACTAATGCAGTATACACTAACTCCTAGTAGAACTGAATTGACTCCCAAACCAAAATACTCAGCATGAATCTAATTTGCTTCATCATTTCTAATACAAGAAGCCCCAACTCTAGGGCCACGAACTCATTTCATTGCACCATTTAAGTTACACTTGTAGGACCCTTATAATATTGATAATTTCCAGTACACCATCTTATAATCAATAAGTGGTGCATATTAAGTAAAAAAAATGAACCATAAGGTGTCAAGTATTAGAAATGTTTTGCAACCAAGAATATCTAACAATAGCTAGATGATGTAAATTTCTATTGCTCTCCATAACCATACCATAAAATGACATATTACCTCCATGAGAAATTAATTTTCTCCTTTTCAAGCTAAGCCAAATGATAAATGACGGGACAACCTTGAAGAGAGGTCTAAGAATTGACGAGCAGTTCCTACTCCACCATTTATGTGTGGTATCATTAAGTTGCGAAAAAGCCCCTGGACATTAGCAATAAATCTTGTATTAAATGTAAGACAAAAGTTGTAAAGACTTGAATAAATCTTTTAAATTTATTAAAGTAAAATTTAAATTGAACTTACAACTAACAATATACAATTTACAAATATTAGAGGAGTAACTAATCTAAGCAGCCACCTTCTCGGAAGGGTTTTGTTCTAACTAATTCTCGTGTATAAACCTAATATTTGTATTTTCCAATAAAATTTCTTTCTAACTCTCATATCAATTCGACAGAAAACATCCTACAGAATTGTCAAAGATGCTTGAAACTCTAGTGCCTCCATTTCGTCATCACTATTATATCCAATTATTAAAACTAATTCAGCTTCTTGTTAGGAGTTTAACTTTAGCAAATCATTATTTCGTCACTCGACGTAGAGTCAATATTTCAATAAAATTGATATCTCGAAATTGTCTTGTGCCAATGAATGTGTGTGATCTCCAACAAGAAATCTTGTCGCGTAGAAAGCAGTCTCTGAAACAACTGATGAAGCTTCAGTAGCTATAAAATCACGAACCATTTTTCTAAGACTTGGAAGTGCACTGCCACGCTTTCTCCACCATTCTAATATTTGTAAGTTGTCAAGCTTGTCTATAATCGATTCTAATCCATGATTAAGATATTCTTCAAGATCATCATGGTTAGAAGAATCAAGACAAAGAAAACCTTTCATGTATTTATTAATACAATCACTGATGTTAGCATTAGAACTTTGAGTAGCATCTCCTTCATTATTTTCCATAAATTTATATTTATCATACAACTATTTGGCTTGAAATTTTTTGCTAGACTTACAAAGTTATTTTTTCATTAAAATTTCTAAAGTTTCATAAATTTTACCAAAAAGTGCTTGCGCACCTCGTTAGTTATATTAAGGTTAAATAAAATCACAACTAAATAAATTTGAGGATTAGGAAAAAATATTTTTAAAATTTGTCAACCATAGCTACAATTGCTGTTTTAAATTTTCATTTTTTTATTCAACAAATTATATATAAATAACACAAATATTTACTGAGATTGAAGAAGTAGTAAGATGATAAATTTCAAGAAATATTTTTGTAGTAAGATTAAAATGTTATAAAAGAATCTAATGGTTGTTTGGTTTCATCCCAATGTTGTTCACAAATTCTATCTAGTGGGTCAACATTATGGGAATTAAAAACCATTTTACGGGTTATTGATAATCATAATCAATTAAAATCATTTCATAAAAAGAATTCCAGGACACTTTGATCAAATAGTGCATATGTATTTCCAATCTAATCATTTTTTTGTGTCTAAACTATCCTGTGAATCGAGTCCACACTCCTTCCCATGGTTTCTTGCATGGAAGAATCAAAGTTATAAGTTCTAGTAGTAAGTTACTCCTTTTTTTTGGGGGAGGGGGGAGGGGAGGGAGTGAGATAAATATTGTGTTTATAATTTTGAAACTTGAAGATTGAAAACTTATCCATCCTCATCAATAATCATGGATTCGATCAAATACTTTTTTTTGCATTTGACCCACATGGTAATATTGAATTATATTATCACATTATCATTGCAGTCTCTCCTCTTGATCATCTAGTTGTCTTTTTTGAGATTTATTCATATCAATCAAATTAGTATGAGGTTCTCTTTCTTAGACACTTTTGAGTTAGAATATACAATTTTAATTGGTGCGGAATTTTATATGAATGGGATGACTACTTGAATACAACATCAAATGATGTGCTATTATTCAATGTGAAGAATGATCACAAAAGTTCTACATGTGTCTATCCACCTAGGAGATATGGTGTTGTAATTCTGATAGAAAATTAGTTAAGCTATGTAATTTCTTATGATGAATGTGCGGATGTATTTTTATTAGAAATCTATGGAAGAATGGACATGTAGCTTATGTGCAGTGTATGCATAAATCTTCAAAAGCAGAAGTTTTGACAAGCATGTGAGATATTTCTCGATTGTTGTCAAGTAGAAAACCATTCTTGTGTTTTTTATTGAGTCATATTACTCTCTCCTTTCAACAATTATAATCTTTTTAGATCACCACAATGTCATCGACACAGTTACTACCAGGTTGTACACTGCAGAACACAATAACACTTTAAATTAGAAAAAAATAATCTCAAATGCATAAAAAGACTTCTTGTTTAAGATTGGGCATATACTACTTCAAGTACATGTGCATTTCTCCATATATGTTTAATATAAATATATCTCGACACTCATTAAGTAGTTACATATCATAGATCATATTCTATCTGAGTTAAGGCACCAAATCTCCTAGGAGGATAGACACATAGAACTCTTGTAATCGCATTTTTCACATTAAATAGTAGCACATAATTTGACGTTGTATTCTAGTAAGCGATTCTCTTTATATAAAATACCCAACCAATAACAAGTATATCTTCTAACTGATGAGTCCACAATTTGGACTCATTTAGGGCTATATTTTGATAGAATTAGTGTCCTCAAATGTATATTTTGTCTCAATATCTGATGTAAATCCTTAACTTTCAGGTATTTGACTTGAGAGACAAAGCAAGGACGCTATTGAGCAAAAAGGAACAATGCGGCTAAAAGAAGGAAGAAAAGACGGCCTGAAGATCGCCTAATGCATTATGTGAGTCGTTGAATGGCCTTAATCTCGCCTAATGATCCACTGTTCTAAGCCCTGAAGGTAAATATCAAGTCGGCGGTGAAAATGAGCAGTCGTCGTGTCGCCGAGCAGTTTTGCGAAGCTGTACTTTATCGCCCAATGATTCAAAATGTGAAGATGCCGAAGGCAAAAGCATAAAGGCGATGAACCAGACCAAATGGCAGATCACCGAGTGTGTCAGTGATCCCGATTAACTGCGTCGAGTGGTCCTTCGCAGCACAAATTTTCAAACACTATAAATACTTGTTTAAATTATTAGCTTAGATGGAATGTAGAAACGGAATTTTAGACTTAGAATATTTCATTTTTAGTTCTTAGTGTTTTGAAGACATTATTCTTGAGGTTGAACATTTTGAAGGTTTTCAACTCCAAGAAATTGAAAGTGGGCATCAAAGAATCTTCATCTTAGACGGGTTTAAAGACATTATTTATCGTACCCACTTGATGGAAACACTTTTTGGTATCAATTTCTATCTCTTGGGGTGTGATTTTGTTAATATGGTTAAATTTACTGTTGGGTAATGCTCTTTGATAGTCTATTTGCTGTTTAAATGTGATTTAATTTAGTAGTTGTGTTTGAACTTAATGAGATTGTAGTTGCAAATACGATTTCACCTATGTATTTTTGGCTTACTCGAGAGAGAGGTTTTAAAACCAAGACTACTAAATCGATAGCCTGTGGTTATTGGGTTGTCGTGGGTTCAGCTTGAGAGAGTGAATCCTAGCCCCTCTCCCACACATTCTGCTCGAAAGAGTGAATGGGCTAAGGTGAAGGCTGTGTGTAATTGCTGCAACTTGATGTTCGAGAGAAATCAAGGTGATTCGGGGTAAATTGTTTCTAGAGAAAATTTACCCCCACTAAAGTCTAGGCTAGTTACAAATGTTCAGCGATTTACTATCAATAGCATTTACGCGATGGTTTATTTTATCCCATATTTCTATCAGATCCCAAAAATCCAGTCTCCCTAATTCGTATCCTCATATTTTTGCTGTTTTTGTTCATTAGCTGAATACAAACCCCCCAATTGATAATTGACATTCGTGTCACCATTAGATTTAGTATATTTTTTATCGTAAATGTTTAAAGCTATGATTGATTAGAACTTAGTTTTACTTTTCTATTTAATTCTCAACTTTAACTGCTCCCTTGAGACTCGACCCCAACAGATTCAGTTCGGTTATATTATTGCACGCGATCGATGACACCTGAATTGGAAGTCATGTCTTTGATTACGTCAAACATCAAAATGAAGCCGCTGCCGGGAAGTGGTGTTAGTTGAGAATTTTTAGTTTGGTAAAATTTTCGTTCTTGTTAATCATAGCAATACTTAATTTATTTTTAGTTTTACGTTTCTTTGTGTTGCCATTGTAAACAGATACTTTGAACATGGCCGATAGAATGGTGGAAAATTGGCTAAGACGAACCAAGGAAGTGAGAGGGACTTCATGTTAACTGCACTCGTAGCTGATGTTTATCGTGACCAACAACACTATCCTACGATATGAGTGTCAACGATCGTCAATAATATAGTAACCCAACCGAGGGTTGGGGTCGTGTCCCAGTGGAGCGGTTTTGAAAATTAATAACCAATTATAATTTCATTCAAGTTAGTCGTCGTTAAAGACATTTACGATAAAAGACATAGTAAATTAAAAAGAGGTGACACAAAAGTGTCAAATATCAAAGGGGGTATTGTAACAAGTACCCAAACAATAAAATAAAAAAGAAAATCAAGTATGGGGAAAGGTTCTTGGGATTGACCGCAATACAAGTTGAGACAAATTGTTGGGTACATGCTTTTAATAGGAAATTTGCAAGATAATAGAGACTAGACTAAGCTTTAAATGGAAATAAGTTCCCTTTCGGGCAACTTACCCCGTTTCAAATGTGTTCCTCTCGGAGACCCATTTTCTGCATGAAGACTAGCCTACGCCTTACCCCACTCACTCTCTCAAGTTGAGTGTTAGGATATGGAACTAGGGCTCACCCTCTCGGGATGAACCTCATGTCGACCCACTCTTTCGGCCATCAGTCTAGTGGTTTTGGTTTCGCGACCTCCCTCTCGGGCAAGCCAAAAACATATGGGTGACTTTGTATTTTCAACTACGAACACTTTAGATTAAACCTCAACCACTAGGTGAAATCACCATTAACATACATCTAACCTATCAACAAGCAAGACCCAACAAGAATATCAACCCATATTTGCTAAATCACACCTCAAGAATGAGGGTTTTTAGCCACACATCAAGAAATAAGAAATTATACCTAACATGATAATGAAATCAACTGGGTATAAGAAATTAGACCTTGAATTAAGCAAATGAGAGTGAATAGAGAAGACCCACTTCCAACTTGGGGAAGAAGAACTCCTTTCTTCATGTCTCCATAAAACCCTTTCCAAGCTTGAGAGAAAAATACTATAGACTAATAATAATTTTTACTCTAAAAATGTTCCACCCTTAAGACTACAATTCTAACTAGTATTTATAGTTTTCACAGATTGTGCTGTGGAGGATTGTTCAGCGACATTAGTCGAGATCGTCGATGAACTCGGCGATCCGCCCTTTGGTCAGCTCATCACCTTCAGTGTCTTTCCTTTAACATTCTCGCATTCTGGATCATTGGGCGGTATAGTGCTGCTTCGCGGAACTAATCGGCGACTCGCCGACTGCTTCTTTCCTCGCCTTTTGATCCACTTCCTTCAAGGCTTCGTGTAATGGAATGAAGGGCGGTTCATGTCATTTCGGCGACTCGCCAAGTTGAACTCGGCGATTCGCAGGATTCCATTTCATGTTCTTTTCAGCCCTATTTTCTCCGTTTTGCTCCTAAGTGTCCATTCTTCCACTAAAACTTTAAATATCTGAAACTTCAGCATTTTAATCAGGTATTGAGATAAAACACGCATTCAAGGACACTATCTCTATTAAAATAAAGCCCTAAATGAGTCCAATTTGTGGACTCATAAACACCCCAACTTAAACTTTTTCTTGTCCTCAAGCAAACTCAAGCTTAGCAGTTCAAATAGGGTGCCTCAAACGGTGCTACGCAAGACTAAATCATGAATGCACACAACAAGACTCAATTTACCTATGCAAGGATCACTTGTGTACTCAAAGATTCAAATTGTGACACACTATTACTAAAGATTCTCATGCTCGCAATACTTGCTACTTGTGCAAGTTCAAGCTCAACAAAAGTATCTAAATACCCTCACATAAAGAATGATTCCATATTCACACACAAATATGCGTCAATGTAATATCAGGAATCAGTTACAACGCTCATACACAAAAAGAGGAACACAATGCATGCTTTCACCCATAAGTTTGACATTATTTTCCAATTGACTTTCGAGTTGGCTTAATCAAGATCACAAAGGTCTTTCTAAGGCTTGTAATGGGGCTGAGTGTAAAGGTATGGTCATTTAGGCTCAGTGACTTTGATCCTCGTGAGAAGCGATGCTCTCAAGGCATCCTCTTCCCTTCTTTTCTCAATTCTCCTTCTAGTGCTCATAAGTCATCCTATTATTCATTCTCCATGTATTGCTTGGAAACCCAGTTTCTTTTGCACTTTTATTCCACGACTTTCTTTTTCTTTCTTTTCTTTTCTCTTTCTTTTCATCTTTTTTTTTATATGGAGGGTTTCCATTTTGTTTTGCAATACAATAGGTTCAGGAGACTTTCTTGCACTTCTTGAATTTTCCTTTTCCTTTTCACCACACCCCAACTTAGACATTTGGCCTAAGTTAACTATTCACTAAACACATCTCAAGAGGATAATAGGTAGTGGATGAAAAAAAGTCTAAGTTTCATCAAGCTTCCTCCAAAGGAAGATAGGCTCAAAGGGTGTTCAAGAGAGTTTCACACGCTCACGGGTAGGCCACAAAAAGAGGTATATGTCAAATTGGATCATACTCTTTAAAATTGCTTAAGATCATCTCAAGAGTAAACCTTTCTAAATCAATCAGACTAACAGGGAAAATTCTAGTTTATTCATGCAAGGTTCGAAGTAAGCTAATCACACAAGGCACCGATACTTCAGTCAGACAAGACTAGACACGTTCGCTAGTGTGTAACGGTCCTCACAAGAAAATCAATTCGATAAATGGCTAGTCACAACAAGATGCAAAGAGTGCATATATTGTTTATGTAACTTCATTTGGCCTCGTCGTAGCCATGCATTCATGTTTGTTCAATTGAGAGCACTATTGAAGTCATCGGTATTGATCACAATCGAGACTTAAATTTTGGCAAAAGAATAGCCACTTTCAACACATGAGGTGGCGAAAAGATTTTTCGAAGAATCAAAATTGTTTTTGCAATTAAAAAAATAGGAGCCATGAGCTCAAACATCCACAGAAAAGCAGTATTTAAAATAATAATTAAAAAAAGACAACCCAAATATATACAGAACAAAATATGACTGTCAGCACAAAAGGTGTGGGCCTCACCCCACCGCAAATAAAAAGTGTTTGTCCTCAAATGCAAGAAATAAGTCTCTAAAAAGGGCAGATAAAGAAAAACAGAGAGGTACATAAAGATGGTATCCTGTTTAAGCAGTCGCTCTATCTGTCTGAGCATCAGTGCCCAATGCATCTTTCTGAAGTAAAACAATGGTCCCTGGAGTATTTTCATTTTGGTCTCTACTGTTAGCCTTTCCCTTAGTCTCTGCAGCAAGATTTGTGGCAATCATCTGATCTATCTCCTGAGCTGCTCTGAAGGCATGCATTGCATTAACTAATGTCCAATCACATGGGCGGATATTAAGATCGAAAGGAATTTGTCTCTTTTCCCTAGATTCCTTAGTGTACGTTCTTTGCCTGGCCATCTCGTTTCTCCTTTCCTCTTTTCTAAAATTTTTGAGCTCTTACGTGCCTTGGTGGTTCATTCCTTCCTGCAACTTTTGGTCTTGCCATTCCTGCAACCACTTCGAGGATAAGTTAAATAGCAATTCAAATAAGATCAAAACTGGTGTTTCTATGTGTGTAAATTGATGAACCCATGATACACAAGGGGTGGGTGAAAGGCGATCAGGGGCTCTTTCGGCGATCCGCCGAGTGTGTTCTGCGAACCAAACTGACCGCCAAGAGTTATAGTTCAATCAGTACATTACAGTAGAAAAAAATTGTTAGGCGAACTACTGAACAATTCGGTGACGTTTGCTCATTTCGCCGATCAACTTTTTTTGTCCATTATCAACCCCGTCTTTCAATTTTCACCCAGCGAACCCCAGTTGATGTAACCATGCATATATAACTCAATTTCAGCGAAAATGCATAGAAACTCCTATTCCCACCATGCAACAATTTAACTCAACGCGTAGCTAAATGGAAATTCCTCGAATCATACAACAGATACCACTTCACAATCGAAAATATATGTAACCTTAGTGACTCAAAGACTCAGCAGACGTTTAACACTTTCATCATTATGAAAATGAGTACAAGTATAATATTTTTTAACATGCAATGTTTAGATTGTTGACCTTTGATGTTGAATAGTTGCTAATGAAGTTCTAGGAGGCAATGCAATCCAAATCCGTGCACAAATCAATTAACCACAATATTCCAAAAGTGCAATAAATATAAAAAAATAGAAAGCAGGTGTGACTTTGGTAGGTCGAAGAAATGAGAGAAAATGAGTGACATGGGACTTTTAAACCTGTGGCTCGCAAAAATCGTCCAGTTCTTGCCTGCTCGATGATGTAAATCGAGTTCGCCTAGTTATTCAGCGACACGACAAATGTTCAATTAGTTTGCCAAATGTCACAGGATTGGCATCTCCTATGAAGTTTCCAACGGCGGTCTTCGACGTGATCGCTGACATGGTCGGCGATACGCCACAACTCTTTTCGAGACCGCTGAAGTGCACAGGGTGTTGGCTGACAACGCTTTGTGTTCGTAAATCTTTTCAGTGCTCTGCCAACTGGACTTGTTGTTTGTCTCCTTATCCTTTTTCAATCATCTCCCTCGTTTCAACCTATACGAACAACACACCATTATTTTCTTAAGGTAAAATAAAGCAAGAAAGGATTTTGGGTTGCCTCCCAAATAGCGCGTTAGTTAACGTCGTGAAACGATGCAAGTCAGCAATTATTCTTCGTCCTTGGATTCGCTCATGTTGTAATTAGGCGAATCCTTGGCAAATGGTCGGTAGTGGCCTGATATCAAATGGCCGATTTGAGCATCCTGCAGCTGGATGGTCATGGAGTGAGAGGCTGATACTTCATTTAGCATTGTGATTTTCATTCATCTCATTCAACATCTCCTCTTGTGCCTTCATTTTCTTTTGAATGAGTGAAAGAGCTTCATCTCTTTGCACACCTCCTTGCTTCATCCCATGACTACACTCACAGAGGAAGCGGTACTTTTCTTGACCCATGGTTTGTACTTCCAATTCTGTGACTCGGTTGGACAAATCATCCAACTGGGTAATAAGTACCTCCCGCTCCTGCTTCTTTTTGGCTTTTTTGTTGGTTGCTACCATGCCATCGAGAAGTTTTTCTACACTTCATAGTGCTGGTATAGCATGCCCCCATCGAAAATCTGATCGGCTATGCTTCTATTCTTGGATCCAAGACCCCTATAGAAGCACTCCAGTAGTGCCTTATCTGTCATCCCGTGAGAGGGGAATGGTTGCAGCACTGCTTGAAACTTCAACCAGATGTCCTGAATTGTTTCATCCCCTACCTGTTTAAATGTTAAGAGGTTGTTCCTGAGGACCAGTTGTTTCAACAGGGGATGATTTGTGTGGTATCCATAATGGTTGTCCATCGTTTGTTCCCTGCTGTGATGTTCAAACAAGCAAAGCAAAACTACAACTAAGAATAGTAAAGCTAAACTACAGAAAAATAGAGATTCTTGCCAATGATCCTTGCGATTATATACACTCAAAAGCTCAAAGAAAAACAAAACTGAGAGTAAAGTTAATAATCTACGATTAACAAGACGCAAATTCTAGTGAACTAAAATTTCTCAAATAACACCACTCCCCGGCAGCGGTGCCATTTTGATGCTTATCGTGACCAACGACACTATCCTACGATATAAGTGTCTACGATATTCAATAATATAGTAACCCAACCGAGAGTTGGGGTCGTGTCCAAAGGGAGCGTTTTTGAGAATTAATAACCAATTAGAATTTCATTGAAGTTATTCATAGTTAAAGACATTTGCGATAAAAGACATAGTAAATTAAAAAAAGGTGACAAAAAAGTGTCAAATATCAAACGGGGCTTTGTAACAAGTACTCAAACAACAAAATAAAAAAGAAAATCAAGTATGGGAAAGGTTCTTGGGATTGACCGCAATACAAGTTGAGATAAATCGTTGGGTACATGCTTTCAATAGGAAATTTGCAAGACAATAGTGACTAGGTTAACCTTTTTACGAAAATAAGTTCCTTCTCGAGCCACTTACCCTATTTTAAATGTGTTCCTCTCGAAAACCCATTTGCCGCATGAAGACCAACCTACGCCTTACCCCACTCACTCTCTCGAGCTGAATGTTAGGATATGGGAATATAGCTCACCCTCTAGGGATGACCCTCATGTCAACCCACTCCTTAGGCCATCAGTCTAGTTGTTTTGGTTTTGCGACCTCCCTCTCGGGCAAGCCAAAAACACATGGGTCGCTTTGTATTTGCAAGTACAAACCCTTTAGATTAAACCACAACCACTAGGAGAAATCACCATTAACATACATCTAACCTATCAACAAGCAAGACCCAACAAGAATATCCACCCATATTTGCTAAATAACACCCCAAAAATGGGGTTTTTAGCCACACATCAAGAAATAATAAATTATACCTAATATGATAATGAAATCAACTGGGTATAAGAAATTAAACCTTGATTTAAGCAAAGGAAAGTGAATAGAGAAGACCCACTTGCAACTTAGGGAAGAAGAACTCCTTTCTTTAAGTCTCAACAAAACCCTCTCCAAGCTTGAGAGAAAAATACAGAAAAATACTATAGACTAATAATAATTTTTCCTCTAAAAATGTTCCACCCTTAAGACTACGATTCTAACTGGTAATTATAGTTTTCACAGATTGTGCTGCGGAGGATTGTTTGGGGACAATAGTTGAGATCGCTGAAGAACTCGGCGATCCGCCTTTTCATTAGCTCATCGCCTTCAGTGTATTGTCTTTAGTATCCTCACATTCTAGATCATTGGGCGGTACGGTGCTGCTTCACGGAACTAATCGGCTCCTCGCCGACTGCTTCTTTCCTTGCATTTTGATCCACTTCGTTCAAGGCTTTGCGTACTGAAATGAAGGGTGGTTCATATCATTTTGACGACTCGCCAAGTTGAACTCGGCGATCCGCAGGATCCCATTTCTTGTTCTTTTCATCCCTATTTGCTCAGTTTTGCGCCTAAGTGTCCATGCTTTCACTAAAACTTTAAATACCTGAAACTTCAGCATTTTAACCAGGTATTTAGATAAAACAAGTATTCGAGGACACTATTTCTATTAAAATAAAGCCTTAAATGAGTCCAATTTGTGGACTCATCAGTAATTGAGTTGGACTATTTAGCCACCAAAATATCAGAGATTGAAGTCCAATGCAAAAGAAAACGGAGGTACATACCCCCTCATGATCGGAGAAAGTCATAGACACTGAGAACAGTCCTGTCGAGGATACACTACTAAGCATTCTCCATAACATCACTGAGCAAGATAGAGTGCTGGAAGAGATGAATGAGAATATCAAAGCGTTAAATCAGATTATTGGCTCTCACTCGAGATATATCCAACTGATCGAAACCCTCATGAGTCATGTAGTGCCTCATCTCCACCTAAATTGGGGTTACCTAGTGACACTAGGGCTAACCCCAATTTTGGAGTTTGAGTAAGGACTTGCGTCGTGCCATGACGTTAACTAAGGTGATTCTTGGGAGGCTACCGAAGGTTTTATCGCTCTAAATTGTTATTCTAGAATAAAGGTGTGTGGATTGTTCAGGGTAAAGTGAGGAAAGTGTTGAAAAATACAGGTTGGCAAGCTAAACTCCCAGTGGGTGAATCGCTAATTAGGTTGGCGACCCCCGATCTAGACAGTTGTTAGACTCAAGATATATTCAAACGAGAATATGTAAAATTCGGTGAGCCCGTAAAATTATTGGTGAATCACCGATCATGTCGGCGATATCGATTTAGTCTGTCGTACGAACCCTCTCTTTAACTGGAGCCCATATAAAACTCGGCGAGAAAAGTGAACATTTGTCATGTTTCCGAGTGGGTCGGCGATCATGACTAATGTCACTGAATGGGCTCGGTCTGGATGGTTTTTAAAATGGGCTAATGTTTTAAATATCCAACTTTTCAATTTCCCTCGCTTCTACTCCTTTCAAACTCACACCAGCAGAGTAGTCTACATTTTTGTTGTTTATCCACTATATTTTGGTTGTTGATTTCTGTTCAGAGAGGATTACATTGCCGCCTACCATCTCAATGGTATTTTAATCAGCTTTAAAGCTTAGTTTTCCGAACCCCACATTTAGTCTTAGTAAGTTATACTCTTATGCAAGCAATATCTTTCGTGTTGATGTGTGATGAGCCTCTCTGGTTATGCTAGGATGATTGTTGCCTATTTTTAAATTTGAACATCTTGCCTGTTTTGAGTGTATTGTTAAAATCTTGTAATTTTGTGCATTAAAATAAATTAAATTTCGTGGGATTGTACTAGCCTGTCATTGAGTTTAGTTGGGTGAAGTTTAAGTTGCCCGTATTGGTGCCAAAAGACGTAATTTGCCTAATGATAGAGTTGGTGACTCCATTCTTAAGGGAAAAGATTGTCAATTGGCCAAATATGGCAAAACCGGTAGAAGTCTGAGTATTCTGAGGTAATGGGCACTATGGGTCTAGTTCTAATTTGAGCATTTGATTGTTTGATTTTGTTTTCGGGGGTTGCGCTATTGAATTCGAGAAGTTGGATTGAAAATAGACACGTTAGGTCGTTTAGCGAGCTGGATCAAGCTACCCGAACCGCTCGACAGTTCACCTAATGTCCCCATCTCGCCTTTAAATTCTTGAAATACTTGATGTTTGGCTCTGTAACTTTTGGTGAGAAGCCTGAGGTCGCCGATATCACTCGGTGACTCGTCAAAATTATCCTTGATCGCCCTAAGTCTATACCCCTGAACCCTTTATGCACTATAACTCTCGACGAACTATCCCTTGCTCGCTGAATGAGATCGGTGACTCGCCGAAAGGCTTTTCCTGTCGCCAACTTGCCATTATATTTGAGCCAACCCTTTCAGCGAGCCTAATTCAGCTCGCCAAGGCGATTTGGTGACTCGACGACTCGGCGAGTTCATCTGCAACTGCTTTTTTATGAAATTGATTAAGTCATTCCTAATTGTTTTTCTTAATATTTTGCAGGCATGGCAAGGACAAATATAGATGAGCATCCCCGGAAAAGAGTACGGGGTATAACAATCAGCGAAGGGGGATCAAATCCTCAAAAAAGAGGAAGGCAAGAACCTCCACCAGGTGACAAAGGAAAATGAAAGAGGCCCATGTCTGACATGGCTGCTTCTAATCCCCAAGTAAATTTATCTGAGCCTGACGACGACGACCTGCTGCGACCCCTGTGCTCTTAGCACAGGGCTAGATCTCACTCCCCATCTACCAGAGCCTCTCTAGCTCCCACACCACCGCACTCAGTGCCAGCTCATGCACCTCATGTGTCTCCTGTGCCACCAGTTGTTCCCCCGCCTAGGCTCCTCAATAGATTGAAAGGAAATGGTTTGTGTACCATCATCGAGGAGAAGATGTTATCTGCAGAGGGGCTGGAAAGCAACTACCTCGATGTGTGGGATACACTTCGTCACCTCAAGTTTCAGCAGTTCACCAGGCCCCGAGGCCCTTATATTCCATCATGGGTCCGGGAGTTCCTTACAACTTATGGTGACCTGGTCCTGAAAATAAAAAAAAGGCTAGTGAATTTAGACCAGTTAATTCGATCATGGTGCGGAGTAAGGAAGTTGGGTATTGCTATAATGATATTAACAATGTATTGGGTAGAATGCTGCATTCTACACATCCGTATGATGGGTTGTCCGTTGCTCAGTCTTTAGATGGCCTAAAGGGCTAGTTTGCTCCGTTGATTTCCGACATCACCCCGAGGTGGATTGAGGTAGGTCCCTATTGAAAAAAAGGGACTTGAATGTTGCTGCTCGTTTCTGGTTTGGCTTCATCAGCAACACCATAATCCCATCCCAGAACGAGTCAATTCTGCGTCATGCTAAGGCATCCTACTTTGGATCTATCATGTCCTAGAGGAGCATTGACCTAGGACCTTTTATTCGGCAGGAGATGTCCATGAGGGCCAAGCACAGGCAGACTTCCCTACCATTTCTTGTATTGATCACAGAGTTGTACCAGTGCACTGGAGTACCCCGAGATGCTGCTAGAGATTTTGAGTTGATCCGATCTTCCTACACTGACATCTGGTAGATTGAGGTCGAGTAAAGGTGAAAGGAGGAAGAAAGCTCTAGTGGACACATCCGTGGAGGTGGACATTGATTCAATATCTATAAAGAAACTTTTGCCAACTCAGACCTCCGAGTCTCCAGGTACATCTACCCCTTACTCTCCCTCATAGGTTCCAGGCACCTCCTCTTCCTCTCAGCCGAATCTGGCCCATTCAGCAGATGTGAAAGCGACCCGATTAGAGAAGTATGTCCCCTTGATGATTGAGGTTGTGATTCTAGCTTTACTGACCCCTCTACAGACTTCTATTGACATTCTCACTACGAGAGTTGAAGCTTAAGAAAGCAGGCAAGAGGGAACTTCCGAGATTCCAGCTTTGAAAGCCGAGGTAGATGAATTGAGCAGGGATGTATACTATCTGAAGTCTACCGACTTCAATTCACTAATAGGGGTTGCATATGACTTGGACTCTCCTGAGACATTAGAGATCCGCCTGGCTACCACCGGAGATGTACCTAGGAATGAAGCAGCAGTTGATGAGTCAGATGCTGAAACTGATGAGGAAGCGATACAGGAAGAGAGCGTATATAGGGACTTGTCGGATCTTGGGGAGAAGCTCATGCAATCGGAGGTCCAGACATCACGGACAGAGACTTCTATGGCACCTTATAGTGGGTCTGGTACTGCTGTTATTTCTGAGATGACCCCTGGTACTGTTGCCCAAATCCAGACCGATGTACCGGGCATTGATGCCCAGACAGATGGAGCGATTGCATAAACATGATCCTTTCTTTACCTCCCTCTCTGTCTTCCTCGATTTTAAATTTTAGATAATATTATTTGCATTTGAGGACAAATAATTTTTATTTGTGGTGAGGTGAGGCCCACCTTTTGTGTGAATATTGATGTTCGATGTTGTGTTAATATATTTGGGTCATTATGCTTATTATTGGTTATACACTGCTTTTTGTGGTTGTTTGAGCTTGTGTCTCCTTTTGCTTTAATTGTAAATGATTTTCACCTTTTGGAAAAAAAATTCCCACTCTTGTATGCCCTCGAATGTGGCTATTCTTTAGGAAACTTGAGTATCAATTTTGATCAATATCGATGACTCAAATAGTGCTCATAATCGAACGAACATGAATGTGCATCTACGATGAGACCAAGTGAAGTTACATAGACAATATGTGAACTCTTTACATCTCGTTGTGAGTAGCCAAGTATCAAATTGATTCTCTTGTGATGACCGTTGCACACTAGCGGAAGTGTGAAATCTGTATTGACTTTGGTGTCAATGCCTTGTGTGATGAGCTTACTGTGAACCATGCATGATAACACTTAGAATTTTCTCCGTTAGTTCGGTTGACTAAGTGTGGGTATCTCTTGATATAATCTTAGGCAACTTCAATGGGTGTGAGCCAATTTAACATTATACATCTTTTTGTGGGCTACCTTGTGATTGTGTGAAATTCTTTTGAACACCCCTTGGGCCCTACCCTTCTTTGGAATAAACATGATGAAGACATGACCTTTCTTTATCCACTACCTATAATCCTCTTGAATTGTGGTTGATTGAATAACCAACTTAGGAAAAAAGGCTAAGTTGGGGGTGTGGTGAAAAGAAAAGGGCAAGTCAAGAAATCCAAGGAAACTCTCCTTTAACCCATGGTATTGAGAAAAAAATGGAACCCCTCCATAAAAAAAAAAATAAGAAGAAGAGAAAAAGAGAAAAAGAGAAGAAAAGAATGAAAAAGAAAAAGTCGTGGAATAAAGTACAAAATAAATGGGGTTTCCGAACATTCCATGGAAAGTGAATAATGGGATGACTTATGAGCACTAAAGAAAATGATGAAAGAAGAGGAAAGATAGTGTTCTGAGCACCACATTTCATGAGGACAAAAGTCACTGAGCCTAAATGACCATACCTTTGCACTTAGCCCTGTTACAAGCCTTAAAAAGACCTTTTTGATCTTGAGTGAGCTTAGGCAAATGTTGATTGGAAAATACGGGTAAACCTATGGGTGAAAGCATGTATTGTGTTCTTCTTTGTGAGTGTGAGCGTTGCATTTGATTCCGGAACTTTAATGATTAAACCATTGTGTGAATATGGAATCATTTTTTGTGTGAGGGCATTTGAATACCTTTGTTGAGCTTGAACTAGCATTTGAAGAAAGTATTGTGAGCTTGAGAATATTTTATAATGGTGTGTCACAACTTGATTCTTGGATTGCACAATTGATCATTGCATGAGTAAGTTGAGTCTTGTGTAAATATTTCATGATTGAGTCTTGTGTAACACTGCTTGAGACATCCTCTTTGAACTGTTGAACTTGAGTTGAACTTGAGGACAAGCAAAAGTTTAAGTTGGGGGTGTTGATGAGTCCACGATTTGGACTCATTTAGGGTTATATTTTGATAGAATTAGTGTCCTCAAATGCAAATTTTGTCTCAATATCTAATGTAAATCCTTAAGATTAAGGTATTAGACCTGAGAGACAAATAATGGATGCTATCGAGCAAAAGGGAACTAGGCGGCTGAAAGAAGGAAGAAAAGACGGCCTAAAGATCGCCTAATGTATTAGACGAGTCGTCGAATGGCCTTAATCTCTCCTAATGTTCTAGTGTCTTGAGCCCTAAAGGAAAAGATCAAGTTAGCGGTGAAAAGGAGCAGTCGGCACATCACCGAGCAGTTCCGCGAAGCTGTACTTTATCACCTAATGATATAAAACGGGAAGATGCTGAAGGCAAAAGTATAAAGGCGATGAACCAAACCAAAGGGCGGATCGCCGAGTGTGTCGGCGAACCCGACTAACTGCCCTGAGTGGTCCTTCGCAGCACAAATTTTCAAACACTATAAATACTTGCTTAAATTATTAGCTTAGATGGAATCTAGAAACCGAATTTTAGACTTCGAATATTTCATTTTGAGTTCTTAGAGTTTTGGAGACATTGTTCTTGAGCTTGAAGGTTTTGAAGGTTTTCAACTCTAAGAAATTGGAAGTGGGAATCAAAGAATCTTCATCTTAGACGTGTTTAAAGACATTATTTATCGTACCCATTTGATGGAAACACTTTTTGGTATAGATTTATATCTCTTTTACAAGTCTAGCTAAAACCCCAATTCCTGGGGTGTGATTTTGTGAATATGGGTTAAATTTTGTTGTTGGGTAATGCTCTTTGATAGTCTATTTGTTGTTTCAATGTGATTTCATTTAGTAGTTGTGCTTGAACTTAATGAGATTGTAGTTGCAAATACGGTTTCATCACCATTTTTTTTGGCTTGCTTGAGAGAGTGGTTTTAAAACTAAGACTACTAAATCGATAACCTGTGTTTATTGGGACATCGTGGGTTTAGCTCGAGAGAGAGAATCCTAGGCCTTCTCCCATACATTCAACTCGAGAGAGTGAATGGGCTAAGTCGAAGGCTATGCGTAATTCCTGCAACTCGGTGTTCGAGAGAAATGGAGTTGATTAGGGGTATATTGTTCGAGAGAAAATTTACTCCACTAAAGTCTAGCCTAGTTAGAAATGTACAACGATTTACTATCAATATCATTTACCCGAGAGTTTATTTTGTCCCATATTTCTGTCACATCCCAAGAATCCTATTTCCCTAACTCATATCTTCATATTTTTGTTGTTTTTGTTCATTACCTGAATAAAAAACCCCAAATTGATAATTGACATTCGTGTCACCATTAGATTTAGTATGTTTTTATTCGTAAATGTTTATAGCAATGATTGATAAGAACTTAGTTTTACTTTTCTATTTAATTCTCAACTGTTATCGGCTCCCTTGAGACTCAACCCCAACACATTCGGTTGGGTTATATTATTGCACGCGATCGTTGACACCCGAATTGGAAGTCCTGTCTTTGATTACATCAAACATCACTAACTCAAGACAATCTAACGGGAGCACCTTCAAGAATTTGATTGAGATGAGCTTATCTCAAAGAAGACAATTGACTAATCAAGAGAAGGGATTGCAATGACAATGTGATAAAATGATTCAATAATACCTTGAGGATGAAATGAAAGAACAAGAGTTGGATCAAATCCATGATACTAATAATTCTCAGTTACACTTACAAGATTACAAACATAATAATTCTCTCACTCCTGATAAAGGAATAACCTACTGCTAAAACTTAAAGCATTGACACTTTAGACTGAAAACCAAGGGAAGGATTGGGTACGCCATTCGCAAAATAGACCAGGACATAAAAAATTAGGATTAAATTGAAAATCATCATTCCGTGTTTGAGAAAATTGCTGCAAAAGTTTATAATGTGAAGTACTTTTCTGAATATTAATGGACTAACTATCTAGTGATTTCATTCTTTGGGTACTTCCTAAAACTTTATTTATGATATTGAGGGGAGGAAATGCACTACAAGTGTCTTGACCACGTCTTTGATCTTCATTTCCTCTCTTCTAATGTAGTCGGCATCTAATGTAGGTAATTCAGACTCATACTCTACTCCTGCTAATAAGCAACAGTCTTAATGTTGTCCTCTGGAAACTTGTGAATCCATTTCATAGATCTAGCTATTATGTCACACTTATAAAAAAAATGATGCTTTTTAATGCGCACGTAATTGAGTTGCCCAAAAAACAAGAAGAAGGGGAGAAAAGGGATGCAAAGTTCTAACGTCGAAGAGAACCATGCCTGATCCAAATCATTCCAATACTACTTTGCTTATAAATTATTTACCTTAAAAAAGAGAAAATCTTGTATAAATTTGTTCTTTATAATAAACCTAGAGAAAAAGAAGAAGAAGATCATCCCTTAAAGCGTATGTATGGACATGAATTTTTAAGTGATGGAATACCTCTAAACATGACTTTATAGCTAAGTGTATTTTCCATCTTCAACCTTAAAAAACATTGATGATCTTGTCACATTAAAATACTTCTATCCATATTTGAGTGTTGTTTGTTGTGTCTACATTTGACTATCAATGCAATACCCTAGCGACATACAACGTAACAAAATATACACATAAATATAAACATAGAGAACAAAATCTATATGTTAATTATGTCTTGAATTTTTCCCTTGTATATTTTAAGAAACTTATAATCCCTATTGGTTTAGCAGACCCTTTGTCCTAATAGATTTCGGAAGGGAATATATTAACCTTATATGATTGGGAGAACCTTTTCAATATAGGTTTACCCAACCCCTATAGCGGTTGTCACCTTTCTATAGCGCCTACTTATGCCATCCCACCCCATCTATAGCGGATTGCAAAAACCACTGCAACACAAAAACACCTGAAAAACCCTTTTTCACAACATACCTTTGATCCTTGACCTCTGAAAGTATCCCCTTCACGCAAATTTTGATTTTGGGAGTTCTACACATCTAAATTAAATTCCGTCATTCCCTATGTGTTCCTTAGTGTCTTGGCTGCTAGAAAATATAAACCAAGCCATAATATATCACCCACTCATTCGTGTATGGTCCTAGACCTCACCTTTTCCCAATTTTGTTTGAGACTGGCCTAACCTAAAAAATTTAAGTCACTACACGAAAAGTTTTCTGGACCGATTAATTTCACCATTGACCTACTCATAAAAACCAGGATTGGTCGTTATATCTTTAAATCTTATCTTTTAAAGAAATCCAACAAAAATATCTAGTCCTTAAAATTTTTTGTTGATATATATACTAGGCAGCAGAAGTGTGAACTTAAGGTACTTGCCAAATTTTCATTTCTCCCAACCTTGAAACTTGATATGGAAGGTGGATCAATATAATAAGAGTTGATGAGAGCAGCAATGCATGCGACAATGAAAGAATTTGGTGCAAGGTTGAGTCTATTGAGTAAATGTAAGTCACTAATGTGGTTGTTATGTCAAGGGTTATGGTTTCGTAAGAGGTGTACGGGTTGATCGAAGGGTAGAGATTGATGATGAGCAAGCCTAATATATGGGACAAGTAAAAAATCAGTCCATTTGACGTTATGTCTAACGTGTAGGCTAGTAGTAATGTCTTGATAGTTATACATTTTGAGTTGTTTTGATTAAATATCAGTCCATTCTATATTAATGAGAGGTCATGAATATTCAACTCAAGACTTGGAAATTTTTTCAGTTGCTTTGGATGTACTTTTAGCATGTAATCCAGTGATATTGTGAGCTGTGTTGGGATGATTTTGTCAATGTTACTTCCACTTTTCATTACTACGAAGTTGCAAATTATAATCATATGCGACATTGGGATGATACAAGAATGATTTTTTTTGGAAAAATGAGGATCACATTATATATGAGGAGTCTCAAGTTGGCATTGAAATTATGGCACCCAGTTGTTGAGATGCGATCAAATGGTCTCTTGTCATAGCTCGTGGTCAAATTTCTTGTTTTATGAAGATTTTTCGTTGTTTAGTTTTGCAAGCTTTAATTTTTGTTTTATTTCGTGATTGTGAATTCAATATAGTATGCTGAAAGTTGAGTGTAGGACTACTAGTTTTGCATGGTTTAACTTTTGTCATTTTATTGGTGAATTGTACAATATATAGAAAGGTAATTGTGTTGTATATGATGACATTAGGTTGGAAGGAGGACACAAAAATCACTTTTCTATAAAAAGGTAACTGTGAACTTTGGGCTGCCCTTGGTATTTTTTTTAATCAAACATTGGATATTAATCAAACTACCACAAATAAACACATCACATGGGCAGAAACCGAAGTCTTTCCGACCAAATGAAAATAAAAAGAAAAATTACAAAAGAACAAGAAAATAAAAACACCTAAGCGTACTTTTACATATACCCTTGTCTCTAGGGTTTCCTAATTCATTTGTCCCCTTTATCTTCTTTGTTGCTGAAACACTTGAGATAATCATTGTAGTTGATATAAAAAATCACAATCTTCCTTCTCATTTGAATCATTTCCTTCAATATCAATTGCATCTGATGTCGTGACACTATTGTTTGGACCAAACATGTTTTGTTCACTAACATCTTGCTGAAAATTAGTATTTATTTCTTCCAATCCATTAAATTTCTACTTGAATATGTTAGTACATGGGTCGCTTTGACACCCATGTTGTAATCATGATGATCCCAAGTATTTAACCCCAAACAAGGCCTATAATTTGTGCTCCTAATAATTGGTCCTTGTGAACAAAATAATGATCCATATTTTCATAGCCCACCACCAACATTATTTTGTGAAGACAAAAAAGGGTTGAGGTAGTGGGGTTGAGCCTGATGTTGTGGGTGATAGAGTTGTTATTGTTGTTGTTGTTTAGTTAAACTAGCAAAAATGTTGTTTGTGTTAATTGATTGAAATTCTCTAACTCTTGGGGTTTGATTTGAAACATTTGTTTGAATATGAGGCATTCTCTCAAGCTCTGTAAAGTTATTATTTTTATGACAACCACTTGATGATTCACGATGAATGTATTTTCACTCTTATGGAGGTCTCCACTTCTTGCTACAATGCATCTGAAAGAAGAAAAAAAATCAAAGGAGAGTTTTGACTAGAGATATATTTATCATCGCAACTCATTATTATCAGATGTGTTTGAAATATACTCATTTTCATAGAAAACATAATTTTTGTTTGGTAATGGTGAATCATAAAAATATCATTTTGAATTAAAGATTGTCATTAATATTATTTCATTGAATGTTACAAAAAAATAACAAAGAATAATTTCTATCACTAGACATACAATACAAGTTTCTCGCTAATCCTCTTTTGTTAAAACTTTTGACTACTAAGATTGATAATAATTAACTAAATTTTATCAGCTTAGAGACGTAAAATTAAATTTTGCTCTAATTAATTAATCAAAATTAAACTTAGGCAAACCATTTTCAAGCAAGTATTTGATGAAAAATAAGAGATCTCTCAAGCATTAAATAAAAATTCGTTCTAAGCAAACATTTTCTTGAAAAATATCTTTCGCCATACCAAACACACATAATTTACCACTTAGCATTTTTAAGAAATGTTACCTGAAGATGGCTTGAAACTTGATTATTGGTAAGACCCGACACATTCATCTTCTTAACAATATTTTCGGTAAACAACCTACATGTTTCATTAGAATGTAACTTCAATTTAATCACTACTACAATACTCCTTGATCAAGTCAAAGTATAAGTAAACACAATAATTACTATTCATTAATTCCAATTTACTTGACGTTTTATATAAATATGAATTCTCACGGTTCATATCGCTTCATAGAAATGAATTGTCAAGAAAAGTAGTTAATAATGAAGGAAACTTACTTTTTTCACAAAGTTATTGCGTAGCTTCCTCAAATTTGTCATGAAGATTCATTGTCCATTCTATGCAGTCCTTTCACGTAACTATCACATTACTAGCATTTATCTTTATTTCTCCTTCGCCAAACTCTTTTGTGTGTTGTCTTCCTCTCTTCCTCGTGAGATTATATTCTCCATTTGTTATGACATTGGTTTCAGCCTCATCAGTATTTCTTTCCTTTGTTCCTTAGTATTAATAGGAATTTTCTTCTCCTCAACTTGTTTTTATCTCCAACAATATCATAAACAATATTCGTCAGATATCTAAATTCTTCTCTCTCTCTTTCTCTTTTTTTTTTTTTACTCAATAAAAATTGTCACAAGCATTTCACAATTTCCTTGTCAAGTGTCTTTTAAAGTAAAGGAAAGCCCCGTCGTCAAAAGTCTTATTTTCAAAGAGTTCATTATATTCATCGCATAAAACTTCATAATTATTTTTTAAACTAGCAATAAGAGTTAAATTATATCAAACATTATGTGAATGGTTAATTTAATGTATATTCACTAAATTTCATGTATTATTATAACGGTAATACGGTTACAAAACAACTGCATATCATATCACTGTAAGAAAAAAAGGATTAACAATGGATAATTTCTATTCCCAAACAATTAAAAATAGTCAATAATGACATATTACAAAAAAAGAAATTTAGCTACATATGACCTATCTGGCGATGAATTTCAATTTTTTTTTGTAGTGTATATTGATAACAATAACTATGTTTACCCACTATAACAATAAAATCTTAAAAGATATCCATGTCATACTTAGTTAAACCTATGCGACTAATTAATTTCAAGTATGTTAACTGATATTAATTTTACAAGATATTCATTCGTCATATATCAAAAAAAAAATTGATAACGGATAATTTATGTTGCTAATTAAAGAACAAAAAACATTGTTATTCTTATTTAATGATGAATTACTCAAATTTTATTTATCCACATACTATTTAAAACTGATTAACGATGAATTTTATAGTTAATAATTTACTTGTAGTATATAAATAAAATTGCCTTTTACACAATAACAAAATGAAGATTGATTAAATACTTACATAGAGAGACTATGTTCAAGGCCTCAATTTGTTTCAGGAATTCAAAATAAAGTGAATCTGGTGAATGGAGATTGATTATCATCACAATAATTTTTTCCTTTCCTTTGGAGAGCACTGATATCCCTACGGGAGCTATATCAATCGTCGTAACTTTATATATATTCATGCACTTAGAAAGTCAGTGAATTAAGAACATGAAAAGAATACTATACACATTTTTATCATTATTAGGGTCTGTTTATTAAATGGCACTCCAACTATTATTTTAATTTGTTTGTACAACACAATTTGTTTTATTATGCATGTGTACTTCTATACCTACAAAAGTATCTAGCAGAAAATTTAAGTCCAAACAATTTACATAACTTAGACAGAAAGAATCAACGAATATTTACAAAGTAATTGACAAATCAAACAAAACCAAATAAGAAAAAAAGTTATAAAAACAAACTTAAGTTATACATTTTCCCCCAAAACCCATCCAAAATTTGATGGGGACTTGTCTACTCAAATTGTCTATTATATACCTTTTGTTATGATGTAAAATAATTCAAGAGAATCACAATTTAAGTTAGTTTTCAGGTATAGAAAGACAATTATAGCATTCATTTACTCTTTTCAAGAATTTTAAAAATTGTCTATTCTCTGCGCATATAAAGCAGGAAAAGTAATTGAATAACTATTAAGGTTGGGACAAAATAAAAAATAATATTTGAAAAGTAGTAATTAAAGTAGTCTTAAATTTGGTCTGTTCAGATTAAGAAAAAATTAAAATATTTTAAAACTTGAGGTGCACGTGCAACCAAAAGAATGAGGTAATAATTGTATATTAAAGAATTAATAATAACTTCTCTAAAGAAAATGTTTTTTTTTTATAAAAAATGTCTTCCAATTTTTTATCTACACCAATAAAATAAAAATATATCTTAAATAATATTGTCAACAAGATCAACTCTTAGCATACCCTTCTCTTACTCTTTCTATTTCTTCCCATCACCCTAGTGAAAAAAAAGATATCTTAAATAATAATAATAGTGTAATTCTCCCTTTCTTTAGAATAGATAAAGACACATACTTCTCCATTTCCTTAGAATAGAGAAACACACATACTTCTCTATTTTTCCCTTAGAATAGATTCTGAGTTCTAGTTAAATGTGGGCATGGTAGGGACCACATTATTAATTACTGAGACTTTCTATATGAAAATAATTCTAAATAATTAATTTGAATTATTCTTACAATGATAAATTATGAATCATTCCACTAGAAATTCGTAATCGCACTCCTTTATTTACATTTTGAAATTCCCCATTAAACACATTTGTAATTCCCTATGTTAAGGTTACAGATACTAATCAATAAATTAATTTACCGACAAATTTAATTCAATGATCAATTTCCTTTAGAGCAGTGCCTAACTTATATCATGTGTCAGATTCATAAATCCACTTGCAAGGTTTAACACAATGAAAACTTACAAGGTTCTCAAAAAGACATTATCAATCTCTATATTGGGACATGGATTTAGTTAACTAACTTATTATTTCACCAATATATATTATTATCATCCAATCTACCTATCATATCGACCCAACTTAGTTAATTCAATGATCAATTTCCTTTAGAGAAGTGCCTAACTTATATCATGTGTCAGATTCATAAATCCACTTGCAAGGTTTGACACGATGAAAACTTACAAGGTTCTCAAAAAGACATCATCAATCTCTATACTGGGACATGGATTCAGTTAACTAACTTATTATTTCACCAATATATATTATTATCATCCAATCTACCTATCATATTGACCCAACTTAGAATCTCTCCTTTTAATAAATGAAAACGATGATTAACATATAAAGATCATAATAGTTATATCATGATCAAGAATATAAGTCTATACTTATAAGAACCAATGATTAAATACTCTGCATATAAGCTAAAACTCTATACAATAAATCATCTACTATATAAGTAAACGGACACCGTAAACGAAAATATGATCTATTAAAAACTATAAATAATTATTCTATAATAAATACTATATCTAAACGCGTGGTTAATAGTATATATCCCAATAATCTCCCACTTATACTTTTAACCATCACAATTGCTATAATGTACTATATCTAAATGCATAGTTAATAGTATATATGTCACGACCCAAGTCTACATCTTGGACGTGGAGGGCACTCGAGAACCGTTTTTGGTCCCCAAGCGAACCCTCATCCTAGTTGACTACAAGCGGAAGACTAACTCAAGCATACAAAAGCTTAAAAACTGAATTAAATACTCAACCTTTTAAAAGTGTGTACAATATTCAAAATAATAGTAAATACAGAAACTCCTCAACTATGTCTATCTATGAATCCTCTAATATTACAGAAGGATATCGGGACAAGAGCCAGGACAACTCAAAACTACTAATTGCAAGATAAAGGTGAAGTCCTCCAGAATATAAGATGACTTACTGAAGCTGACTGGAATATCACATGACCTCAACGAAACACATGTTGATGATCCTAAATACATGTATCTGCATCATAAAATGATGCAGGCCAAATGGCTTAGTACATGGAAGGTATGAACTTGTAAGGGGAATTCTAAAGAATAAATATAAGCTTGAACTGATGGAAAAGAAACATATTTACCTCTTCTCACTCACTCACTCAATGAAACATAATTCAACTCAACTCAGAGAAATTAGGACTCAACTCAATTCTAAGATACTCAACTATGTGAAACATATTTCAATTCAACTCACATAAATAGGGATCAACTCAACAATAATATACTCAACTCTGGATACTCAAGGGTAAAGCAACAACAAAATATGCAATATATAAAATAGATAGCAACTCAATGAATTTAAAAAAAAATACAATAATACTCCGTTCATATATAAAAATACAAAATTTCTCTGTGGGAGATTCTCTAACCGACAACTAGCACTGTGAGCTATCTGATAATACATCGTCTAGCCCACGCTGCAAAAATTGTCCTGTACTTTTTCGGGGTATAGAACCAACTACTATGTGGATCCACTAGTCTATGCTACAACACAATAATGAATTGTCTAAAAGTATGAACCTTTTTACCCTCATTGGCTACATAGTTTATGGGGGCTGTGAGTTTTATGTACTCTCCCCCATATCTGTAATGAGCCGGTAGGTTATTTTTGAAAATTTTAAACTATTTGTTTAACTTTAGTTAATTAGTTAATGGATAATTGTAGATAATTAACGCAATCGATAGTTAATGGTCTAAAGTGATCATTTATTTAAAATCCTATACTATTTGTCCCATATTTATTAAAATAAGAATGAGGGTTTACTAATCTTAAGTCATTAATTAAATAAAGAAAAAATATAGAATAAAAGAGGGGTTCGACGAAGAAAAGGAGAAGAAGTTAGTTCAGGTATGAATTCAATCTATGAAAATTTTGTTTTAGGTAAAGGTGATATGAGGTAGTATATACTTAAGTAGTATTATTTGTTGGTTTATGTGCAAGATGTGTTATTAATGGTGGTGAGTTAAATTGTATGTGATGATACTATAATTCACGGTGACTTAGATTCATGAATATACTTTCACTAAGGATTCAAATGGGGATTGTTGATAATTGTTTTAATGATGATTAAACAGCAAAAGAAGTATTATATATGAGTATTGCAGATGTGGGTAATTAATATAGTAAGAATGACATTCAAGTTTAAATAAGAGTTAGGTGAGTGTAAATATAGAATTAAATAATACTACTACTAATAATAATAGAGTAAATTTGATGTATAAGGTTGATTGGTTAAGTATTGTAAAAGCTAAATTCCATCATTAACTAATGAAGTAGGTTATAATTAAGTAATGATTGAAACTTGAATTATTTATTATAAATTACTTATTATAAATTACATATTATAAATTTTGAATAAAGTTGCAGGAAAGTTAATGTTAATGTACTGGACGCTATTGAGCATGTAATTTTTAGTATCTCGTTGTGATTCAAGATTAAATATGTTGAAATAGGTAATTAAATATTAGATGTAGGGTAGTATGTGAATACCATTAGATTTATGACATCCGATAAAAGTTGGGACTTAACCCTAGGCTTGAAACTTAAGAACTTGATTTTAGGCTTGGGTGAGTTTTCGGGTCTAGGCTAAACATATAGCAATATGGGTGTTTTTAGTTTTTAAATCTTATTGTGACTATGTACTTGAATAGATTGCATTGATTCGGAAGCTTAACGAAAGAGGAAGGCTCAAGTCTCGGAGTAATCATTTGATTATTTGAGGCAAGTGGATTTCTAAACCCTTGTTAAGTGTATGGAATTCATGTATTTTCTTATAATATGTATTTGGGGATAATGAGACTTGGTGATGGGTTGACTTGTCCATATTGATTAATTATAATGATGAAAAAGGGATAATAAAAGGCAATGTGATTAATCGTTGGTGGGTAATGTGTTGAGAATGGTTTGAAAGGCTTATTGATTCATTGTTGATGTTGTAGCATGATTGTGTTGTTGTGAATTGTTCATTGTTGTGAAAATGGTCATCTCCTCATTATTTACGTGAACATATCATTTGCATTGGTTCTGAGGCACGGTTGTGGTAAGTGTTATGTGAATTGAGGAAGAATAAGAAATTAAAGAGGATGTACCATTTCGAGGGACGTATCGCACGCTGCGACGAATAGTTTTATCTATGGACGTATCGCACGCTGCGATGGATACTATATATCGAGGTTCGTCTCGCACGCTGCAATGGATGCATGGATAGATATGTCCCCCATGTGTCTCGGACTGAGAGACAGTGGGTGTGTATCATTAGGTTAGACATGCATTACTATACTTGACATTGCATTTCATTACATTGCACATCTTTATAATTAGTGAACTTGATCTTGTGTGTTGTTGATCTTGTGAGTGCCTTTTCGTGGAACTTATAATTGATGAATATTGAGGTTGTTGTTGAGGATATGTAATTTGTAAATGTGTTGTTGTTGAGCTGTGTGCTATGTAAATCGTGAACTATTAGGTTGGGCTGGTTTTATGCAGGTTGTAGTTGTAGAGGTTCGGATAGAGTGTAAGGAGTACCCGTATTTTGTTCCCTTAGCTTGTGTTTAGAAGTTTACTTGTTGAGTACCGTGTAGTTTGGTACTCACCCCTTGCTTGTACTTTTTTGTAGGTTACGAGCTCGGATCTTCGAGATACCTTCTATTCTCTTCATTTATGAGGCTTTCTGTGGAGATTTTTGAGGTTGTTGTCTGTCATCTCAGCGGACCTTCTTACTCATGTTTATGATTTTGTTTTACTTGAAAGACAACGTCATTTGAGACTTGCATATATTTTTTTAATTCTATATTTACATTAGAGACTTGTGCACATGAAAATCAGGTTTTGGGGGTTTAGTTAAGTTGACTTGTTATTCGTATTAGTATTGTTATTGGACTTTTATTTTTATTTTATTTCCGTACTTTATCGAAATGGTTGGGTTTAAGACTGACTTGTCTTAGCAGGATACGACCAAGGCCATCACATTCATTTTTGGGTCATGACAAAATGGTATCAGAGCCCCAGGTTCATAGATTCTCACGTGTATACAAGCCAAGTCTACGTATAGTCACAAGGATTGGTCCGGAGACGTATGTACTTATCTCTGAGAGGCTATGAAGACTGTTAGGAAACTTTCTTTTGTTTATTCTTTTTCATCGTGCTTGGTTACCTTTCCTATTATTGATCTATTGTATATTCTTTTGACAGATGACGAGGACTAGAGCTACTGATACTGGTGCTGGTGGGGAGGCACTTCGTGAGGCAGTTATTGAGTCCCCAACTAGAGGTGGGGTAAAGCTTGAGATTGAGGTCGTGCTCGTGGAACAGAACTAGCCAGAGGTCGTGGCCGTGGAGTAGGACTAGTGAGGGGTCCTGCTAGAGAGGACTCTCCAGAGCCTCAGATCGATGACAAAGAGGAAAAGGTTCCTCCAGAGACTGCAACCACACATTTGCTTCAGTATACATTATTGAGGGTGTTAAGTGTGCTTGAGAGCTTTACTCAGGGTGGTGGCGCAACCGCCACACCACAAGACTCTCAGACTAAAGAGGGGGCCCAGACCCAAGAGCAACAACAAGATCCAGTTATTCAGGATACGTTGGGGCAGCCACAAGTGGATCCCGTGGTTGGGAATGATCTTGCACCAACAATTGGGGGTCAAGGTGCATCATTGGTTATTCAAAAAGAGGATGAGCAGCATAGGTATGAGAAATTTTGAAAGATGGACCCACCTTAGTTTCAGGGTGGGAAGAGTGAGGACGCTTATGAGTTTTTGACTACATGTCGAGAGTTGCTAGAGGTCGTTGGTTAGCTGAGATACATGGGATTCGGTATGCTATACTCCAGCTTTGTGGGCTAGCAAGCGAATGGTAGAGAATTTATTTGGGGTCTTTTCCTATTGGAGCTCCTCCAGTGCCTTGGGAGATATTTTCCAGCACCTTTCATGACCGCTTTATCCCTTGGATCGTGAGAGAAGAGAGTCGTTTGAGGTTTGAGAATTTGAGACAGGACAACTTATCCGTTACAGAGTATGAGGACCATTTTTGCTAGTTGTCTAGGCATGCTTTGGCCATTATTCCAGACGAGATGGAGAGGATCTGTAGATTCGTGAGGGGTTAACTTTCTCTCTCAGATCAGCTGTGTTTAGGCCATCTCGAGAGGGGGCTTCCTTTTAGTCCATTGTGATCGCCTCCAAAGAGGCGGAATGGATGGAGAGAGAGGAGTTTGGGGACCCTAAGACGGCCCGTATATCAAGTCAGTTTCATGGTGCCTTATCTGGAGGTAGGGGATAATATAGAGAGGGTAGTTCCTTTAAGCATCGGGGACCCGTTCATGCATCTATGCCAACATCTGAGGGTGGCCACATACCCCAGGGTTCTTATAGCGTGGGACACGGCTTATACGATTCACGGCAGCATCATATGGGGCAAGGCAAATATAGTGGGTTTTCAGGGTCCGCACAACAGTTCCCGAGTCAGAGATTTTTATTTACTTGTGGTGGTTCAGATCACATGATGCGACAGTGTACTTCCCAGAGGGGTCGTGGAAGACCCCAACCTAATTATCCATTTCAGGTTAGACCATCAGTACTACAAGGTAGAGGCTGAGGCAAGAGGTGGTAGAGCTTTAAGTAGTGGTACTGTAACTCAGCAGAGTAAGGGTAGAGGTACCACCCAGGTTGGAGGTAGCAGAGGAGGCCAGTGTAATGCTTTCTCGGAGAGACTCGAGGCGGATACTTCTGATGGTGTAATTACAGGTATCATCCTAGTATGCCATCGATCTGTGTCTGTATTGTTTGATCCAGGGTTTATATTCTCTTATGTGTCTACTTTTGCTGTTGAATTTGATATGATATGTTATAGCATACTCGTACCTATTCGTGTTTCCACACCCGTAGGTGAGCCCTTAGTGGTGGATCGAGTGTATCGATCTTGTCTTGTTTCTTTGGTTGGGTATGACACTTGGGTAGACTTAATAATTATGGGGATGGTAGAGTTCGATGTTATCTTGGGTATGAATTAGCTTTCTCCTTATCATGGTATTCTTGATTGTAATGCTAAGACTGTGATTTAGCAATGCTTGGTGTTCCGAGGGTTGAGTGGAAAGGTACTAGTGGCTCTTATCGTAGCAAGGTCATCTCATTCATCTGTGCTCAGAGATTGGTGGAGAGAGGGTGATTGTCTTACTTAGCTTTTATTTGGGATACTAGTGTTGAACCACCTCCCATAGATTTTGTTCCCGTGGTTTAGGAGTTTCTAGATGTATTCCCTGCTGATCATCCAGGTGTTCCTCCTGATAGGGATATTAATTTTGCTATTGATTTGGAGTGGGGCACTAAGCCCATTCTATTACTCCCTACCGTATGGCTCCAGCATAGTTGAAAAAGTAGAAGGATCAGTTGCAGGATTTATTGAGTAAGGGGTTTATTCGCCCTAGTGTGTCACCTTAGGGTGCCCCTGTGTTGTTTGTGAAGAAGAAGGATGGGACTATGAGGATGTGTATTGATTATAGGCAGTTCAACAAAGTAACAATGAAAAATAAGTATCCTCTTCCATGTATTGATGACTTATTTGATTAGCTATAGGGACCATCGTTGTTCTCTAAGATTTATTTGACGTCTGGGTATCATTTGTTGAAGATTAGGGCATCAGATATCCCTAACACAGCTTTTCGGACTCGGTATGGGCTTTATGAGTTCCTAGTGATGTCCTTTGGGTTGACTAATGCCCCTACAACATTCACGGAGTTGATGAACTGGGTATTTTGACTATACCTTGATTTTTTGTGATTATCTTTATCGATGATATTTTGGTTTACTGCAGGACTGAGGAGGACCATGTCTGACACTTGAGGAATGTACTTCAGAGGTTGAGGGAAGAGAAGTTGTATGCCAAGTTCTCAAAGTGTGAGTTCTGTCTTAATCTTATGCCATTCTTGGGACATGTGGTGTCCAAGGAGGGTATTATAGTAGATACAACTAAGATTGAGCCTGTTACGGCTAGATGGGACCTACTTCTCCTATTGAGATTCAGAGTTTTGTGGGATTGGCAGGCTATTAAAGATGATTTGTTCAGAGTTTCTCCACTATCGCAGTTCCATTGAACAGATTGACTCAATAGGGTGTGGGTTTTCAGTGGTCCGAAGAGTGTGAGGAGATCTTTCAAAAGGTCAAGACCTTTTTGACTTCGGCCCCTGTGTTGACTCTAGCAGAGGAGGGTGTGGACTTTACAATGTATTGTGATGCTTCATGAGTTGGTTTGGGTGGTGTATGGATGCAAAAGGGGAAGGTCATTGCTTATGGTTCTAGGCAGTTGAAGTCCCTTGAGAAGAACTACCCAACTCATGATTTGGAGTTAGCGGCTGTGGTATTTGTATTTATGTTATCACATCATTATTTGTATAGGGTGCATTGTGAGATCTTAACTGATCATTGAAGTCTTCAGTTCATCTTCATTCAGAGGGATTTGAATTTGAGGCAGTGTAGATGGCTTGAGTTACTGAAAGACTATGATATAACCGTTCTTTATCATCCGGGGTAGGTCAATATGGTGGTCGATGCATTTAGTAGGAAGACTCCTAGCATAGCTAGAGATGTTCAGATATTAGCTAACAGTCTTGTCCGATTGCAGATTTCAGAGGAGAGTGATGGGATGATTGATTTTATTGAGGCTCGGTCTTCTTTAGTCTAGTAGATCCGTGAGCACCAATTTCATTATGAGAAATTATGTCTTATTCGAGACAAAGTGTTGAGAGGGGAAGCCAAGGAAGTTGTCCTTGATTCTAATGGTATCTTGAGGATCGGAGACAGGATTTGTGTGCCCAAGACGGGCTAGTTGATTATATTAATTCTTGAGGAGGCCCATTGTTCTTGATATTCCATCCATTCAGGAGCAGCGAAGATGTATCATGATCTGAGTAAACATTATTAGTTCTTTAGGATGAAGAGGGATATTTCAGACTTTGTTTCTAGGTGTTTGACTTGCCAACAGGTCAACTGTGAGCACCAGCATCCCCAGGGTGTATCTCAGAGGATGCCTATTCCTACTTGGAAGTGGGAGCGAATCACTATAGACTTTGTTGTGGGTTTGCCTACCACAGTGGGTGGTTATGACTCCATTTGGGTTGTTGTTGACAGGCTCACCAAGTCTACCCACTTCATTCTGATTCGGGTGAAGTATACGACGGAGAAGTTAGCTGAGCTATATATCAGTCAAATTGTGCTATTACATGGAGTTCAAGTTTCTATTATATCTGATCGAGGTACATTGTTCACTTCCCATTTCATGAAAGCATTACAACATGGTTTGGTTACCCAGTTAGATATGACTACAGCCTTTCACCTTGTAACACCCAGAAAACTAGTAGGTGAAACTTGAGCCTTACGTGAGAGTTTTAGAGGTTGATGTGTGGATTAGAATTGTAAAATGGTTTCCCCAGCTTAGAATGAGGGGTTTATGGGTTAAACGTCAAGGTACGACTCCCCAAGGACCAACCAAGGGTCCTTGAGGAGGACCCTAAAGCCTAACCCCAAGGCTACCCAAGACTACCAAAATGTGATGACCCACAGATGGGACCTAGGGGACGTAGGTCCATCCATGCCTCTGGGGGGAGTCTCGTGGGTAAAGGGCCAAATAGAGGGGCTGCAGACCCTAACCCACGAGTGACCATTATGGTCTGTGGGTCCATCCACGCCCCATAGGTGGGGGTCGTGGATAAGGGCCTGCAATGCTGCCCAATTGGGCCAAAGGAAGGGACTTTTAGGTAAATTCCTTTTTAGGTATTTTAAGTGGGAATCGTTTTATATAGAATTTCTACACCTATATAAACTATTTTTAGTCATTAACCACCCCTTTACACTTCAAGATTCCCAAACCCAAAATCATAACCAACTCTTCCCCCAAAAATCTTTTCTCTAAAACACCATTGAAGGCAAAGAAGAAGAAGATCAAGTCAGGTCTTGAAGAAGGAAGCTTTTGGAATAGAATTTGTTGGATTTCTTCACCTAAGGTATGGTAGTCTTTGATTCATGATTAGCTTAAATCCATGAAGTCCTCAAACTCTCAATTTCAAAGTAGAAAAAGTCTCCAAAACCTAGGGTTTTCACTCCAAGTTGTAGATTCTTTCTAAAAACGTTTTCAATGATTTAATTATCTTATATTATGATTGAATTTTTGTTTTATGATAAAATCTCCTATGAATCCATGAATTCCCCACAACCCTAATTTATTACTTTGTGATGTGGGTGAATTGTAGTAAGGTGAATATTATGAAAATGTTCTTGGAGTAGTTTAGTTATTTGAATCATGTTGTTATCCATGCTTAAGGTAGTAATTCTAGGTGTGTTGATTGAATGTGATCCATGGTCCTTGAAGGGAAAATTGTGAGGATTTTGTATGATCTTGACATTTATGTACAAGCTTTATGAATACCTTGAAATTAATGTGATTATGACTACAATGATGTAATGGTGTTGTGTTGAAAGGCTATTCACTACACACACTCATGAATGATGATGAATGACGTTTATAAGATTATGTTAATGATGAAAGTGTTGATTAAAAGGCTATTCTCAATTTTACACTTATAAATGATAATGACATGTTGTGAATGGTTTTCTCACAATATGGAGATTCTTAGTTGAAAGGCCATTCTCACCCTTGAATCTATGAGCTATCTAATGAATAAATGTTTGGATGAGATGGATGCCCTCAAGTGAATTGAGGCGGGGTATCTAGTAATAATCTCCTATTCCCATAATAATGAACTAAAGTTATGAATGTTAAGTACTCCGTGGGGAATAATGCTAAGCACCGAGTGGATATGGATTGAGATTGATACTCATACGTGAGTTGACGTGGGGTATCTAGTATAAATCTCTTGAGATGGATGCCCATACTTGAGTTGAGGTGGAGTATCTAGTAGTAATCTCCTTATCCCATAACTATGTTCCCACATAGGTTACTAGCTAGTGGATCCACCTAAGCTAAATTGACGGTTCTACCCTAGGCAAGTAGGACTCCTTTATTCGGTATGGGTAACACCGGGATTCCATGATTTTCTCACATTGTCTATGTCGGTTAAGGCTTACCCCCACAATGAATGATAATGAACTATGGCTTCTCATGAATGCACTACTTAGTGTGGGTGGGGGTATGGGACTTCATCCATGTATTGCACAAGTAGGCTTTGATAGTAGTCATGGTGTGTTCCTTTATGTTATAATGACTTATGAAATGAAATATGCTTACGATGATACTACCAAGTATGATAATATGAAGGCAAAATGTAATGAAGAATGCTTAATGTGGATTGTTGCTATGAGTTGCTTTCCTGTAAATGACTTAGAAAATGTGAAGGTTTCCTTTTCCATGAGTATTAATGAAGATGAGATCAAAGAATAGTAAGTATGATTATGGTGGCCTAAAAAGTTGTACTTAGTGTGAGTGGTATTACGGGATGCCATTCATACATTGCACAAGTATAACTTAGGGTTACTTCGGAGATGGTTCTATTTTGGCATGATGATGTTAGTATTGACTATGATAGCATGAACTATGACTACTCAAGAAGTTTTACTTAGTATGAGTAGGAGCATGGGATTTTACTCATGCATTGCACAAGTAGACTTTGAGGGTGCTTATGGTATATTCTTATTATGCTATGATGATATATGTGTTGAATATGCTTATGACTTGTGTTTTACACTAAATGTGCATGATGATTATCAAACTTAGTAAATGCATGCTTTTCAACTAAAATGTCCTTTCTAGCATGTTTTCAAGGATTTTTGTGCATGGCTATCATACTTTGTGCATTTTTGTATTAACCCATATTTGTTCTACATTTTTATATAAGTGTAGGGATTGGCACTCATTTTCACTCCCCTCGTGGCTAGAGCTCGGAATTGATCATTCTCCTCGCTAGTTGGTGAGACCTCTGTTTTCCAGGACGAGTATCTCCACTTAGTAGTTTCCTTTCTTGTCATTTTATGTTTCAGACTATGTTGAAGGGCTGTGACCCTATTGTTGATTCAAAGATTGTATTATATGGCTAATTGAGACAAGTTAGACGTCTGCTCGCTTTTATAAAAGTCTTGGATTGTATGGATAAAAGTTTTAAATTCCCTACCATTCTCTATTGTCTTATGTTATGATATGCTATGAGGCTTGTTGTCCTGTACGCCGTGTCACATCTAGGGGTTACTCCTGGGTCATGACACACCCTCACACAAATGGTCTGTCCGAGCAGATAATTCAGGTGTTAGATGACATGCTCCGAGCATGTGTGATTGATTTCGATTCTAGATGGGATCGACATTTGCCCTTAGCAAAGTTTGCCTACAATAACAGTTATCACTTCAGTATTCAGATGGCTCCATTTGAGGGATTGTATGCCAGAAGGTGTAAATCTCCGATCGGTTGGTCTGATTCAGCGGAGATAAACTCTGTCACGCCCCAAAGCTACCCCCGGTACATGGACACGGGACCTAGGATCACAAGCGACCCCAAGATAACCCTGCTGGCATATCATAAGCATACTAATTAAACTGAAGTAAGGATATAGTGTGCGGAAGCTTTAAGCATAAGATAAACTAAAATGATGGGGAATACCCATTCTAAGTTTGACTATTTATAAAACTGAGAAGAGTTTAAGATACTGAAATAAAACTCAAATGCTAAAACTGAATCTAACTATGTCTGAAAATAGCCTCTAACTGACTAGAAGTGCTCGGACATGCACTAGCTAAATCCAGCAAAAACGTAAACTAAGACTAAAAGCAAAGGAAACATGTCTATCATCCTTAGAAAGTGAGGACTCACCACTGATGCTGCTGAGCTTAAGATTGGGAACCGATCTATGCGTGATCTAGAAGCTGAGAACCTAAACCTACATTACGAGAAGATGTAGCACAGAGTATGCGTCAGTACTTAAAAGGTATTGAGCATGCATGATAGAATAAAGGTGAACAATATACATAACTGAACAAGGCATATAATTGAGAAATAATATAAGTTGAGCATGATATTGTAAACACGTAAGATGAACTAATTGAATGCAATGACTAAGTTTATACACATTGAAACTGCATACTGAATTGCAACTGATAACTTGGTCACTACACTAGAATCTTATTGTTTGTGGGAGCTACTAATAACCGACATAAAACTAGATGAGCTAAATGTGGAGTCCGATGTATACGCCTCATCGAGAGGACCCAATATACCCTACCAGAGGTATAGACGCATGACCGGGGTGATCACTAAAATGATGCCCACATAGGGGAATTATAACCTATGGGGGTATATAGTTTTGGGACTTGAGGGTGACTGACCCTAGTCCACTCGGTATTAAGCTACTCCCAATTAATTATGCAATTAACAATTTATGATTGAATTTCTATAATACTGGATAACTCAAAGTAGTGATATGTTAACTGAAAATGCAACATTAATGTACTGATAATGAAACATTCTTAACTGGAGCATGTACAACACAATAATCTGACCTAGCAAGTGTAATTCATGAACTAAATAAATCTACACCACTAGGGTTTTGAACTTCATGCAAGAACTTAAGAAACAACATGATAATCTAATTTGGATCATTCTAAGAGCTAAAACACAATAATTTCTAACATTCAAGAACTCCTAAGTCTAGATAATACAAGGGAATCAAGAATCTGACTTAAATCTAGGGACCTAATGGGGGAAAAGAACCCACTAGTGAAATCCCACATACTTGGTGATGAAATTCATGCATAAATCTTTCTATTTCGGGGCTTGAACTGATGAAAACCTTATTACATGTTCTTGGAGAGTTTCTCATCTGTTTTGCTCTAAGATTGATATTTTTTGGTAAATAATTGATTAGGTTACGTTCTAATTAGTTGACTAGGATATAACCGACAAAAACCACATAGTTGAGGGGTTAAACGATGTAGTTTAGGGGTCCAACACATAAGGAAAAGACCAAACAACCCCTGACTTAGAAGTCTGTCAGGGCAGACCATGACCCCTCTGACAGGCCGTCAAAGGGACCACTGATCGTGGAGCCAGTCGTGGTCTTTGGTCCAGTAGCAGCTAATTTTTGGCCTTCCTACTATAGTCCACATCATGGACCGTGTAAAGGACCACGGACCGTAAAGGTCCTCATGGTCCTTCACCTAGGATAAGGGCTACACTAGCTCGACTTCACAGATGCCACCATGGCCAATGAAGGGGCAGTGGTCTGATGTTTGAGCTCGGTGGATTATGTCTGACTTCCATGAGTATTAGCGTGGCTCGTGAGGTGGTCCACCACCCGTGATGGTCTCTGTTGTCCACCCCGACTGGATGGTGCTGAAGTCCACGAGTAGGTTAATGGACCATGGACCCAATCACGGTCCATGAACCCTGTGGTGGTTCACTGGTGCTGGTGATTCTCTTATGCATTTTCTAAGTCTGGGTTTCGAGGTGTTAGAGACGCTATGGATACAGACTTTCTTTGAGATGCGATGGAGCAAGTCCGTATTATTCAGTATAGACTATTGACTGCCTAGAGTTGACAGAAATGTTTTGGAGACCGAGGAGTTAGAGCCTTAGTTTTTATGGAGGGTGATCATGTTTGGCTCTAACTATCACCCATGTAGTGTGTAATCAGGTTCGGAAAGAACGGCAACCCTAACCCTAGATTCATTGGACCTTTTGAGATTTTGAGTCGTGTGGGAGAGGAGGCCTATTAGTTGGCCTTGCCACCTAGTTTGTCGGTAGTTCATCCTATTTTTCATGTCTCTATGCTTCGGAAGTATATTCTAGATGAATCTCATGTGCTTTCACTCAATTCTGTGGAGCTGGGTCCATACTTGACATTTGAGAAGGAGCCTATAGCTATAGTGGATAATGTAATGACCTAGTAGGTTAGTTTTGAGAATTTTGAACTATTCGTTTAACTTTAGTTAATTAATTAATGGATTGTTGTAGATAATTGACTTAATTGATAGTTAATGGGCTGAAGTGATCATTTATTTAATACCCTATACTATTTGTCCCATATTTATTAAAATAAGAATGAGGGTTTACTAATCTTAAGTAATGAATTAAATAAAGAAAAAATTATAGAATAAAAGAGGGGTCCGACGGCGCAAAGGAGAAGGGGTCAGTTCAGGTATGAATTCAATCTATGAAAATTTTGTTTTAGGTAAAGATGATATAAGGTAGTATATAATTAAGTAGTATTATTTGTTGGTTTATGTGCAAGATGGGTTATTAATGGTGGTGAGTTAAATTATATGTGATGATACTATAATTAACGGTAGCTTAGATTCATTAATATACTTTGACTGAGGATTCATATGGGGTTGTTGATAATTGTTTTACCGAGTAAACAACAAAAGAAGTATTATATATGAGTATTGCAGATGTGGGTAATTAATATAGTGAGAATGATATTCAAGTTTAAATTAGAGTTATGTGGGTGTAAATATAGAATTAAATGACAATAATAAGAATATAGTAAATTGGATGTATAAGATTGATAGGTTAAGTATTGTAAAAGCTAAATGTCATCATTAACTAATGACGTAGGCTATAATTAAGTAATGATTGACACTTCAATTAATTATTATAAATCACATATGATACATTTTGACTAAAGTTGCAGGAAAGTTAATGTATTGGACGCTATTGAGCATGTAATTTTTAGTATCTCGTTATGATTCAAGTTTAAATATATTGAAATAGCTAATTAAATATTATATGTCGGTGTAGATAATAAAATTTGCATTGAGAAAACAATAACGAAGAACGGAAAATTATGCAACAACCGTATGGATTCTTTCAAAGTGCGAGTGTTACAATCTCTATGATTCCTCTGAATTTGCCTTTTCAGATATAAATTCAAGGGATCTTGAGCTTGATCTTGAATTTGTCTTGAACTTGATCTTGAACTTAAACTCGAACTTTATATTGATCTTGACTTTTACTTGAATTCAAGGGCTTCGATCTTGTTCTTGAATCTGATGGTCTTGGTCTTGATCGTTCTTTAACTTGAATGCTTGAATTCTTAAACTTGTAGATTATTAGAGAATTTTATGGCGTTTGTACCACGAATTTTCTCTAGCTTCTTGTTTAGAATTTTCCGGTCCCTTTTCTGAATTATGAGGACCCCTATTTATAGTTTTAGAATAGAGGAGTTGAGATTGGAACATGATTCCCTTCAGCCAATCAGATTTAAGTGACATGACATATGGGCTTTATGGAGCGGGCCTGTCATCTTTGACACATGTCATGATCCTATTGGCTTCTTGTTTGAATTTACATGCCACATCATTTGCCACGTGACACCAAGAAAATGGGCTTCTAGGATAAAATGACATTGGACTTAGCAAATTGGCAAATTGGGCTCATCAACTGTAGCCCAAATCAATTAAATTTGACTTTAATTAAATCCATATTTATTGGACTTTAATAATTAGCCCAATTATATTATTCTATAATTTATTTGGACTAATATATTTATTAATTTAATATAATCCAAATCATTTTATAAATATATATTTAATAAATTTTAAATGATTACAAATCCCCCCTGCTTCAAGTCTTGTCGGGACATTATTTTTTAAAAGACTAGGCTTGAAGTATTGACGGATTATTAAATCATTTTTAATCAAATTATATCTATATAATTATCCGCGCCATGTACTGCTAGCACTCTCAATGTATATTTACTATTATTATATATGTATATAATAACAAATGATTTGTACCAAATAATATAAGGTGTTGCCAGTGATTTTTTGATCTCGTGCAAATATGTGGGCCTCATGTATACTCTTCCTATTTTACTCGGATTGGGAGTCACATATACATATTCCTTATCCAATTTGAATTGTGCCAAAGGCACCGACCGCCTCGATGTCAGCAGGTATGAGGCAATTTACCGCAAATCCTTTTCTTTCTTGACTTTAAGAATTGCCGCTTAGTAAAAAACTGAATTGTAATTGAATTAGAAATTGTGATCCAAGTCAATTTCATATTCATATATCAAAAGAATTGTAATTGAACTAGGAAAAGGTTTTTAAATCCAAATACACTTCACATAGAATTCCAACTAAAGAGGAATTATACTTAACATAGGAAAGGATTTCTCACCCCCACTTATCCTCTATAAATAGAGGCCTCATATTATTGTCTTTTTCATTCTCAATATTCGTCAATTGTATACTTCTCTTTCTGCAAATCGTTGGAGCTTCCACGAACAAGTATCAAGGTTCATGTTTTTTTTTGCCTTGTTCCTATTTTTGTGTCTTTATTTTCAGAGACAAACATAAATAATATTTGTATTTTGCGGAGGCTAAACAATGGAGAGCTTTATCACAACACAAGATTTGATCTTGAGGTGTGAAGGGATGTGTTTAATGTCCCCACCTTGAATATAACTAACTTGAGGCTTTAATAAATTTTGAATACTTGACCATAAGGTGTGAAGGGATGTGTTTAATGTCCCTGCCTTGAAGATCACTAACTTGAGGCTTTACTAAATTCTGAATACTTGAGCATAAGGTATGAAGGGATGTGTTTAACATCCCCGCCTTTGATGATCACTAACTTCAGGCTTTACTATAATATTGTGTTTAACGACCCCCATGAAAAAAAAACACTACTCTCAAGGCTTTACAAGGTCCCGAATACTAAAGCATAAGGTATGGAGGGATGTGTTTAACGTCCCCGCCTTGAAAATCAATAACTTGAGGCTTTACTAGAATATTGTGTTACATGTCCTCGCCTTAAAAAAAACACTACTCTCAAGGATTTACAAGGTCCAGAATACTTAAGCATAAGGTGTGAAGGGATGTGTTTAACGTCCCCGCCTTGAAGATCACTAACTTGAGGTTTTACTAGAATACTGTGCTTAACGTCCCCACCATGAAAAAAAACACTACTCTCAAGGCTTTACTAAATTCTGAATACTTGAGCATAAGGTGTGAAGGGATGTGTTTAACATCCCCGCCTTTGAAGATCACTAACTTGAGGCTTTACTAGAATACTGTGTTTAACGTCCCCGCCTTGAAAAAAAATACTACTCTCAAGGCTTTAGAAGGTCCCAACTACTTGAGCATAAGGTGTGCAGGGATGTGTTTAACGTCCCCGCCTTGAAGATCACTAACTTGAGGCTTTACTAGAATACTGTGTTTAACGTCCCGCCTTGAAAAAAACACTACTCTCAAGGCTTTACAAGGTTCTGAATACTTAAGAATAAGGTGTGAAGGGATGTGTTTAACGTCCCCACCTTGCAGATCACTAACTTGAGGCTTTACTAGAATATTGTGTTTAACGTCCCCGCCTTGAAAAAAAAACTACTATCAAGGCTTTACAAGATCCCAAATACTTAAGCATAAGGTTTGAAGGGATGTTTTTAACGTCCCCGCCTCGAAGAACACTAATCTTGAGGATTTTCAAGATCACTAATGCTTAAATTATTCTCCCCATCTCAACTACCCCTTGTTGTCAAGTTTTATCTGCTTTCATGCATCATCATAAATAAATATTAACACTTTCTTTGCTGTTTAAATAATGGTTTACTTCAAGGATTATACTTGCCCATCTTCTAAACTCAAATATGTCATCATTGGAATAGAGGTTAGTACGGTGGAGGCTATGTTTTTTGTCCAGCATTCTTTAGTTGGTCAGTATATTGATCCGTGGCCCCAATTGAGGAACACACTTCATATGAGAAGTTTGACATCCGCATACGATCACAAATCTAATAAAGCCTCCAAATTGTGGTATCTTAAGAAACCAAATCCTCAATGTACAAACAACGCAAGCACTCTTTTAAATTTTGGTCGCTGCATGATTCAAGAAGAACTACGTTGGGGACACAACATTGCGCTTGAAGGTGAATATCACTAGATTCCGGGATACTGGGAATGGACAGAAGATGTCTTAAGTAAAAATGTGCAAAGTCTAAAAGTGCTTATATTCGTGATGTTGTATTTGCTTCTGTTTTTACTTATGATCAGAACTCCAATATTATACAAGCCTTTTGTGAAGCTTGGTGCCCTCTAACAAATACATTACCCACATTTACTTGAGAAACATCCATATCTCTTGGGGATTTGAATATTCTTGGTGGCTTGCCAATTAGTGAAGTCCCTTAGGAAGAAGTGATACCTAATGTCACGGAACTTATTGGTTTTCATGACAAGAGGGAAAGATTTCTCCCCCGAACTTGTGAGTGTATGTTTACTTCCTTTTATCGTCTTAAAGAGGAAAATAATGGTAATATGAGGGTCTCTTTTAATGCATGGATACGATTTTTGTGCAAGAAGGATCTCAAATATGAGCTTGCTCCCCCAAGGAAAGAGAAGAAATCTCGACGTCTATCATCTACTCATAATCCAACAGGTGAGATACCTACTGAGATACACATATGGTTAAGTACTCAAGAGATGGTATTTTCTAAGGTTGGAGTGAAACACCAAAAATATGAGACTTATCTGACAGCCTTTTTGTCATGTTTGTTGTGTGCCTTTGTATTCCATTTGAAGAAGGAGATTTCATTTGGCCTGAAACTTTTAAGATAGCAAGCTTAAGGGAGAGCATTAGAAGGGTTAGCCTAGCGATTTCGGTCTTAGCAAGCATATATCATGGCTTCAATAAAATTTCAAATTCTTTACAGTTAGACCATATAAGAGTTTGTTTTCCCATCCACTATGTTTATGGTTGGCTTGATTATTATCTCAAGACAGACTATCCGCTTACTAGTGGACGTTCTTTTCCATGAATGGCGATGTATTCTAGGGAAGGTGCTACAAAGTATTTTGACAAAGATGAGGCAAGAAAGTGTGTTCATCATGGGGAAAGTATCACGACCTGAGTCTATACCTCGGATGCAATACGCCGCACTCGACTCCGAAGGGGTCTAATACAAGTCTCTTAGCATTCATAACATTCGATATATAGAAAATAGTGTGGAATTAAAACTTATTTAAAACTGAACTATCAAAACATCTTTTATAACGCAACGGAATACTAAGTCTCACATGGCCATCTTAAAATAAAACTTTAACAAGATAGGGTCACGACCCTTTACAATCGAAAATAATAGAAATGTCTATTACATGAACAATAAGGAAACAAAAAGGTTCTTGTCCTCGAATACACGAGGATATACCAAAACATGAAGGAAAACTCTATCCAAGCACTTCAACTCTAGGTAGAATCAATCATTTACCGGAACCTACACCTGTAGTAAAAATAAGAGAAATATGGGTTAGCACACAAAATGTACAAAGTATGAAGACCATGCAAAAACATGCTTGAAAGGGGACATTTTGTTGGAAAGATATGCTTTTATGCCATTTTGTAAAACTTCATGAAACGATGATAAGAGAGGCATAATATTCACACACAACAAATATATGTCATTTAGCACAATATAGACATGATCAACGTGTACAACCTTTTACCTTTACTTGGCCTTTGCCTTCATAGTAAAGCTCTACCTCAAGTAACCCTCAAGTTCAACCTTGTGCAATGTATGGGTAGCGTCCCATACCACCACCCACACTAAGGCATCACGTAAAGGTCACTTAAAGTGAACCCACTATTTATACATTCCACTTTTACCCAACAAAGCATTAAGAGACATAAACATGATAAGAGTCACATTACATTAAGAACCATCACCTAAGACAACCCCTAAGTCATACTTGTGCAATGTGCAAGTAGCATCCCATACTACTACTCACACTAAGTATTCCTTTGAAGTCACCCTAGACAAGGTACATTCATTACTATAAGTCAAGACACTTTATCATTTAAGCACATAACATCTCCTTAAGCATTTAAGTGTTAACATTCTTCAATTACTTCATTATAGACACATTCATTCATTTAGCCAATAAGACTTAGGGAACTCACTATAACCCTTTTAAAGCCTACTCGTGTAATGTATAGATAGCATCCCATACTACAACCTATACTTTGTAGAACCCTTCAAGAACTATAGTGCACATCCGCATGATGGGAATAAGCATTTAACCACATAGGCCATGCAAGCTACACATGGAATCTGGTGTCTTCCCTACACCGAAAAGAGGTGTTCTCCTTGCCTAAGGAAGACTGGTAGGATTAGCTTGGATCTTCATTGAATCCACTGGCTAATATGTTATACGGGCACAAGGTTATGGGATAGGAAGATGTTCATTGGAACTCTAGCCTAATGTTGGGAGAGTTTCCATCTTAACTTTATCCGCTCGGTGCTTAGCCTACATTCCCATAGAGTAGTTTCACTTTCATTGCATTAGTGTACTTGAAAGGACCACCAACATTAGGCCTACCGACCCAAAGTACTATACACAAGAAAGGGCCACCACCGTTACGCCTACCATTTCAAGGTACATTAAGGATAGCTCATTGATCTTCCTAGAGAGAGCCACCATCACTAGGTCTACTATCTCTAGGTTTGATCATTTCACACAAGAAGGAGGCCACCACAATTAGGTCTACCGCTTCAAGGTTTTACATTCACATTGGGTTCTAGGCTCATCATGAAGGGCCACCAAGGTTAGTTCTACCGGTTCAAGACATAGTCTAAAATACCTCATTAGTCATTTATAGAAAGGCTACCAACATTAGGTCTACCAATTTTAGACATTCATTCATTCATTTATTTATAAAAAGGCTACCAACATTAGATCTACCAATTCAAGACATTGAGACATTAAGTCAAGCTAAATTCATTATTCAAGAGAAGGATGCCTAAGCCTACCAAGTCTAGAGATCACATTCAACAAAGCTTTCATTTATCAAGAAGAGGGCACCTAAGTCTACCAATTCAAGATACAATATTACATTATAGAAACCCCACACATTCTATCTCCTTCGTTCATGAGCGTTAATAGAGAGATAACATTCAATCCTAACACAATTAGCTTCGAAACATGATCATGATTCATTCATTTAGGCCACACACATGTTTCACATCACATTTATATATACAACATCATGATAATACTTCAATTCTCACATTATGCCTTCAAGACATTGATCATAATGTACTTCTAAGTAAACACCTCCACCTTTCAAGTGGATCAATATACAAAGTAAGTAACTACCTCTACTTTTCAAGTGGATCAACAATTCAAGAACAATTCTACTATAACAAGTAATTAAGTCATCAATTGCCCTTTCAAGGCCGTGATCCAAAGTCACCAACACACAAAAAATTTACTATAATTAAGGCATTTATAATGAAACAAATCAACAATCTAAATCAATTTAGACAAATTCCATTCATAAGCTTTCATAATCATCAAACCCAATTCATAAACACAATTTAGGAATTTTAGAGAAATCATGGGTTCATGGAATATTTCATCTTAAAACATCAATTAAACATCACTATAGTAATAATTTATCCTTTGAATACGTTTGATGCATCAACCCATGAGATTGAGTGAAACTTGGGGTTTTTTCATGAACTTTGAAACTTTGAAAACTTCTTTAAAATTGACTCTAGGGTGAAGAATAACCCTAGATAAAGGATCACCATACCTTACTAGATGATTTCCACTAAAAAATCACTCAAATAG
>JAJOOH010000414.1:0-18869 GCA_029582605.1 Solanum gracilifrons | reverse complement strand
GCTATTTCTTTTGAGGATATATTGTTGTGTTAGGCTGATATTTGGATCATTTTTGTTCCATTTTAAGAGAGTGAAGGCTAGGGCTTGAGAGTGAAGAACAGAGGAAGAAGAGAAGAAGGAGAAGAAGAAGAGAAGAAAGAGGAAGATCAAGCAAATTCCGTCAAGATCATCGTGGATTTTCGTCGGGGGTGATCCCTACCAAGGTATGTGAGTTCTTTGTGTGGGTTGATCCTTACCCCCACACACCAAGCTCATTTTTATTATTGAGAAAGGGTTGATTGAGTTGTTGAAGTTGATACTTGTATTGTTTGGTTGTGTTGTTGATTTTGTTGATGGGGTCCCTTGTGATTTGGGACATTTTTCCGGTTGGTTTTTAAGTTGTATTCTATTGAATGTTGAGGGATTTTATGTTCTAAGTGATTGGGGGCTGGAACCCTTGAAGTTAGAGAGTTTAGAGTTGGTAACGTGAAGGAGAAAGTCGGGCAGCTTGCGAGAAGCACGTCCGCGTCGCGGACTTGTTCCCTCTGTGAACAAAATCTTATCCGCGTCGCGGACAGGAAGCGGACTCCACTGTTTTCCGAATTTATGTTCGAAGATTTTCTTAAGATTGGCTGTCCCAAATCATTCCTAAATCATTCCTAAACATCATGAGGTCCTTCCAAACACCAATCAAGTCCTTAAATCCATAGTTCAATTCAAGAAAGTTAGGATCAAGTCAAGTGAAGTTAGTTTCCAAGTCAAGTGAAGTTAGTTTCCAAGTCAAGTGAAGTAGAGCCAAGCTTAGAAGTTAAGCAAGTCGACGCAAGTCTTCAAAGCTTTTCAAGAGTCATTATTGAACGTCTTAACGTCGTTTCAAGTCTCAAGTTGAGTTAAGAGTTTCAAGTCAAGTCAAAAGTAAAGGGTTTAAGTAAAGTAAGGAGTAAAGAGTCGAGTCCATTTCTCCAAAGTTATTAGGGAACTATGTACTTCCCAAAGAAGTTTCTAAATGTTTTTACATTTAAGTAAGAAAGGAACCATGTTTTCCAAAAGAGCCTTTGGGCTAAGTTTTGAGTAATTATCTCAACTAAAGAAAGATGTGTTTAAAGCACTTATGAGCCAAAGTATTTTTAGGAGTAGTATTGAGCACCGAATTGGGGACACGAGTTCATATTAACTCAACTCTCCATAAGAACCATACGCCAACACGGGACTTGACGTATCATTCTTTTTAGATGATCACGTAAGATTAGGCTAGTGGATCCACTAAGCAAAAGTAAGGTCCTATATCGATGGCAAGGTATAGGATGGTCCTTTGGCAACGTGAGGTAAAACGTTGTATCATCACTAAGGCTCGTAGTGGTGGTTGTCGGTTAAAGAACCTCCCACAAAAGCTGTATTATGTTTATAAAAGAAAAGTTGAGTTTGTTATCATTTTATCCTTACCGATCTAAGTTGTTTACATTCTTTTACAAGCTTTATATATATGGCTTGTGTCTTATTGCTTTACTTGAGTCCAGTTATTTATATGAGTCATTCAAAGTCAGGGTAAGTGTTCTCTTGTGCTCATTTTAAGCTTAAGTCGTGGTTTAGCTTTCCAGCTCGCATACTCGTGCATTCCATGTACTGATGTCAGTTGGCCTACATCGTTTTATGATGCAGATACAGGTACCCCGGATCAGCATCCTGCACGTCGTTGATCCAGCTGAGCACTCCAGAGTCAGTGGTGAGCCTCCTTGCTTTTCGGAGGACTCAGTTATTTTGTGTTTCTAGTTTCATTTTGTTAGGATGTTGCGGGGACTGTCCCAACATCCATCTCAGTATGTTAGAGGCTTCATAGACAGTCAATCAGTTAGAATTGAGTCTCTCATCTATGTATATATGTAAATATTCTATTTTGAGACTCGAGTGGCCTTTTTGGCCATATGTGTATCATTTAAGTTGTTTATGTCTTTGCATGGCATTGAGTTATTCTGTTGAGTAGGTTTCCGCTGAGTTAAGAAAGCCAGACCAAGGGTTCGCTTGGGGCCAGCAATGGTCTCCGAGTGTCAGTCCCGCCCAGGGTGTAGGCTCGGGTTGTGACACTATACTTGCCACAAATACTATTCAGTCCAAAATATTACACACCATGATAGTGCTAGCAATAACACTATGGGTTCTCTTGTTTTTTATTTTGAAAAATACCCAGTTTGTCATTTGTGTAGGGATTTGTAGAGAAAATGAGCAACGAGCGTTGGAGAGATTGAAGAAAGAAGTAGATGATCCCTCGGATATTCCCTCTTCTTGGGTTGTTGGAAAAGATTGTTGTGAATGGGAAGGAGTTGTGTGCAATAATCTAACTCATCGTGTGATTGAGCTACACATAAGCTATCTAAGGATCGATAACCTAGAGTGGTTGCCAACTCTTTTGAGTCTTGAGAACCTGGAAATGTATCATGTGGATCTCCGCGAAGCAACTAACTGGCTACAGGTCATTAACATGCTTCCATCTTTGGTTGATCTAAGTTTATCCAATTGTAGTCTTCATAATATAACAACTCTACTTCATCACAATTTTTCTTCACTTGAAACCCTCGATCTTTCTAGTACTAAGTTTAATTCACCTATTCCCAAATGGGTTTTCAACCTTTCCAATCTTGTTTCTCTTAATTTGAGTGATTGTAATTTTACTGGCCCATTTCCCGACTTTCCAGTTAATTTGACTTCTCTCACAACCTTCAAGGCTTTTGAAAACTCTTTAAATTGTCTTTTAACTGAATGGTTTTTTTGATTTAAGTAATCTAGAACATCTTAACCTCCGTTCTAGTGGTATTAAAGGTGCAATACCAAATAGGAGTGGAAACATAACAACACTTAAATATATCGATCTTTCTGACAATAACCTTAACTCCACCATACCAGATTGGCTCTATCGATGCAAAGATCTAGAATCACTTTACCTTAGTGAAAACCGTCTTGAGGGAGTAGTTTCAAGTCTGATTTCAAATTTGAGCTCAATAACTAATATTGACCTTTCTGGTAATCATATTACCTGGAAAGTTACCAAATGTAATTGGAATTTTAGGGAAATTAGAATTTCTTTCTCTTTCAAAAAATCAATTTTGAGGGACAAGTATCTGAATTATTCAAAGGTAGGAGTAATTTCTTTTCAAGGGGATTGGGAAATAATTCTTCTTTGATGGAATTGAGACTAGATGGTAATAAACTTACTGGAACTCTTCCGAAAAGTATTGGCCAACTTTCAATGCTAGAATACAAGGTGAGGTTCCAACTTGGTTTTGGAACTTATCTTCTCAAATTGGTTTTCTCAATCTTTCTCGCAATCAATTTATTGGTGAGGTTCCAATCATCTCAACAGCTTCATGGTTAGTTGGATTGGGAGGTCCTTGGTTAATGTACTTAGGTTCCAACAATTTTAGTGGATCACTACTACGTATTTGAACGAGTATAACTGAGTTAGATCTCTCGAACAATTTGTTTTCAAAAGGTTTATCCAACTGCTTGTCTGAAGCAAAAAATGTATCTTACAATTTGGAGATCTTAAACCTCGGCAGAAATAATTTGATTGGAGGCATACCAAGATCCATGGAGTTTTTGAATAGTTTGCTATCCCTGGACTTACGAAGAAACAGACTTAACGGTCTATTTCCTTCATCCTTGGAAAATTGTATGAAACTGCATAAAATAGATTTAGCCGAGAATGAGTTTGTTGGGGGATTATCATCTTGGTTGGGACTGAGGTTTTCAACCTTGATAGTATTTATCCTTCGGTTCAATAAATTTAATGGTGAATTGCCTGAAGAACTTTGTCAACTCAAAGATCTTCAGATTTTAGACCTTGCAAACAATACATTTGTTGGAATCATACCAAGGTGTATTGGCAATTTCAGTGCAATGGTCAAAGGAAAAAAGGAAGCGGGAGATGAGGTTGAGTTAAATTATTCCTATTTTTTTGGAGTTTTGAGAGAGAGTGCCATGGGGACGAATAAAGGAAACAAGTACCAGTATGACACCATTTTGGCGTTGTTTACAAGTATGGACATGTCTAGCAATAATCTTTCTGGGGATATTCCTATAAGTTTAACACGTCTTGCAGGATTAAGATCGTTTAATTTTTCTAAAAATAACCTAACTGGTAGGATTCCAAATGACATTGGTGACATGAAAGTCTTGGAATCTGTTCATCTTTCAGAAAATCAATTTTACGGTCAAATCCCACAAAGCATTTCAAGTTTGTCCACCTTGAGCTACTTGAATCTATCTGATAACAATTTGTCAGGTATGATACCATTGAGCACTCAACTTCAAAGCTTTGATCCCACGAGTTTTCAAGGAAACAAACTCTGGGGACTTCCACTCTTGGTGAATTGCAATTTAGATGAAAATATTCCAAATCACGAATATGAAGATGATGAGAGTGACAACGATGAAGTGGATTGGTTTTACATTTCAATGGCTATAGGATTTGCGCTAAGCTTTTGGGGTGTTTGTGGTCCTCTGCTTTTCAAGAGATCATAGAGACATGCTTATTTTCGTTTTCTAGATCATAGCTGGGAAATGTTGCTTGCAAAGGTCCCAATATGGTGGAAGATGTGATTAGGGTATTGCTATCTTCAAAAGATAGTTTGTATGCTTACACTTTTTATGTTAACAATCATGTTGTTTCATTTTGTATTCAAAGATGTAGACGTCTGTGTCTTTAACTCTTTAAATAAATCTAAAATGTTGTTTCTTCCATCTAATTCACTTCAAATTAGAATAGGAGTATTTAAATATTCGTAAAGTTAGTGTTAAAGTACATTTGGTAGGTCGCAAGTCCAAGTCCCACACCATGCAAAGCAAAGCCCGGTACTTAAGTGGAGAAGGGTAGAGGGGCAGGGACCATTATCCACCGGGTTTAGAAGGCTGTGATTGGTCCAAAGGACGGGTCATAAACTGATTTCTCGGTTATAAAAATAAAAAAAAAGGATAATTTTATGTATTTTTATTTATTTATAAAATAATATTAATTGTTCTGTAATAGTGTCTGTGCAAAAAAAAATGGTTTTTCAAAACTAAGAAAATTTTATGGAAGTAAAATGTACTTGTTTCAAGAGAGATTCTACTAATTAGCTGTATTATCAATTGAAAAATAGATTATTTTAAAAATCAATTATAGTAAATTATTAATAACTTTGTATCTAAAAACGAAAAAAAAATAGATTTCAAAACATAGATTTACCTCCAACTTTACCGACCATGCCAGCAGTACATTGGAAGACTTTGATGTTCAACAACGCTGCCAGACCAAAAGCTCAATTCACCATGTGGTTGCATTTACAAGGAAGATTACATACCGCAGAAAGATTGGTTAAATGGGACATACATCATAAATATTGCATCATTATAAATAGTAATGTGTTCACGTGGGCACATATATACCTTTAAAATACACTATTAAATAGTGCGGGGGGGGGAGGGGGGAGAGAGGGGGTAAAGGTCCTCCATAAAGTTTGGTATCGTAACAACAATTTCGATTAAAATTAAAGTATTTTTCAGGCCATTTTCCCAAAAAAAAACATAGATTTACAATTTAAATGCATTTAATATCTCTTTTACTTCAAAGTATTTGTATTGATTTTTTTTTTTTACTTTTGAGTGTTCTAGTAGTTCTATCAAAAATCAAAAAGCTTCTAATAGTAGTATTAGTTACAATTTTATGATTATTTTACCGATGATAGTGATAACACATAGGTTAGTTTTGCAATATCACTAGATAAGAATTGAGTTAGTTTCATGAAATTTAAGATGCGAAAACATATGTCCAAAAAATAAAGATATATAAACGCACAATTTTAAGAAGCAAATTCAAGAACTTTGGAGATACTTCTAAAACCTTCATGAATTACCGTAGATAAAAATTAGCAGATTAAAACTAATCAATAGATTGATAATTGAATAATTAGAGATAATAATTAATATAAAATTAATTATATTCTTCAATTAAATAAATAAGAAACAAAAAATATTGAGTTAAAAATTAATGGTTAAAGTCATTTGTGACTCCTTAAAATTGTCCGCATAATTCACTTACACACCTGAACAAGGACTTATACCTATTGAACACATGTATCCTCTCGATTTGAACCACTTAGACACTTTATGTAGATATGACACAAAAGGTGTAATGCACTCCTTGTTGGGCGCGTGAAATTAATATATTTACGTTTTCCCTTTTCTTTTTTAATTTTTTCATTAATTAAAAAAAAAATAACAATCTCTTTCTCTTTCTGTTGCCACCATTTCTTTCACAAATTAATATTACCATTTTTTCTTACAAATTTCCTTCTTCCCTTTTTTTTTTTCAATCTTACTATTAAATTTTTAGATGTAGAATTAACCCTTTATTTTTCTTAACCGAAAAAATGGAGATCATCATCACAGTTTTTTATCGGGAAATGGAGATCATTATCTACATCTTTTTTTGCCGAAAAAAATGGAGACCACCATCTACATCTTCTTTGCCGAAAAAAAATAAAGACCATCATTCAAATATTCTCTCATCATCTACCCCAACTCACACCCCTTCTTCCCCCACAAATCGAATAGAAACAGAAAAAAAAATTTGAAATCACTATAAACAAAGGAAGAACATATCTTTCAAGAAAACACTTTCAATACAAATGATAATGAAAAAAAAAAGCATAAAGAGAAATAAAAATCGTAAATTTATACTTTATATAGTATATATTGAAACTCCACTTTTTTCTATATGGAGAGTTGCTAATGGTGGGAAAGTGTTAGGGCATCTCCAACCCAAACACCAAAATTTACATTAAATTTGGTGTTAACACTATTTTTGGTATAATCAACTCCAATCCACTGCATCAAATTTTACACCAAAAATGAATATTTTTCTCTCTCTTCATTATTATTATATTATTATTTCTTATTTCATTTATATTTTCTTATTTCATAAAACAAATTCTTTCTAAAACATTCACCATATATAATTCATATTATTTCCTTTTATAATCGTTTAATATAAAATTATTTTGTATCATAATTTTTTAAATAAAATAAATTGCTAGCAAATATTATACATTATACATAATAATGGATAATACAAATAAAAGTGAAATCATTAATGAAATAAAATTAATTAACATTACATAATTGAAAAAATTATTTTAAATTCTACATATATATTCAACTTTCAAGATCACTATGGTGTTCACATAAATGCTCTATTAATGCATTACATAGCTCAAAATGAGCTTCTTTGTCCTTTGTTTTTTTATATCGAGCTAGAAATTATTGAAATTGATAATTTTTTTGAATGTTAATTGTAGTTATATCCAATTATAATTTATAGTAGAATTAACATAAATTTAATTTTAAAAAAAGTCATATATAGAAAAATTAATTTATAAAAAAGCTAAATTTTATATCCAAAATTAATAAAATAAAAATATTACATAAAAAAAATAATTAAATATACAAGAGATTTAACTAAAACATACAATTTATATAATGTTTAATTAAAAGTTTATATAATGAAATAATTTTAAAATATTCAAAAAGTGAATTGGTGTGATGAATAGTGTTACATCAAGTTCGGTGTAACACTATTCACACACGAAATTTGGTGTAAAAATTGGTGTGGGTTGGAGCTCAAAACACCAAATTTGGAATTTGATGTAAAATTTAGTGTTGGGTTGGAGATGGTCTTAGGGAAAGAGAACACCCTCTGCAGTGCAGGGGTGTCGGGACCCGGGTGGGTGTATATCCTTTTCTTTTTTAAGTTGATATTTTTTTTTTTGATTTAGATTTAAATTTGTTTATATTAAAAATTTAATTTTATAATTATTTTAAATTGAAATGCCACGTGTCATTATTTGAATGGTATTTTGTCACATCATAATTTATAGGTATGTGTATTACACACTTTCCTGTTTTGATTAGGTGTCGAAAAAATATTTGATAAATATTGTTTTTTTAAGATTGGAGTGTTTAATAAAAAAAAAGTCTGTTGAGGACTATATGAAATATACAGATAATTTTAGGGAGTCGTTGATAACTTAAACCAAAATTAATCTTATATTTTTGAAGAATCATCCTTTACAAGGATGTAAGATAAATATCAACTACTAATATACAAAGAAAAAGAAAAGTCAAATTCTAATAATAATGCCCTCAAAATAATAAAAAGGAACCCCTATATATAGAGCTTGGGCCACAAAACAATGTCCTCCTAGATAAGGATGACAACGGTTTGGGTGAGTCTAAATCTTCGCGGGGGTGCAACGATTTTGGAACTGTGCGGGGTGAGGCATAACAGGATGTGTTGCTTCTTTTTTTTTTTTAATAAGATTATTTTTGTAGATGCGGGTCAATTTTCTTTTTATCTTAAGTTTATGTTTAATGAAAAAAATGTCTTATTAGACACATATTCAGACTATATATAGTAATTTTATCTATTCTTTCAAATAATTATGTATCTTACTATCAATTAAGAATTTTCTACCATACATTGAGGAAGATATACTAGATTGATACATGCATATTCACTTGGATACAATGTATCTAGAATATACACTTAATTTTGATCACTTGTTTCTTGAAAAACATGTATTTGAACATATCTAAACGTATCTGGATGCACCAAAATCTGATAGAATTTGTAATATTATAAATTAGAATGTATCTAAGTAATTAATACCTAAATTAGTGAAATTTAGGTAAGTTTTTCAAAAATTATAATACTTAAAAAATAAAGATAGGAAGTAATAACTAGTCAAATTATGAACAGAATTTCCACTCTAACAAGTCAATTGTGCGTGAAAGAAGGGCAACTTGGAAACTTATGAGAGGGATCGATGTGCTTAGAAACTACGTGGAAAGACTGTACCTTGGATTATTAATGGAATATTTTCATATAGATATTGATTTATGTTACTATTAGCAGGTCTTCGTCAATATTTATAGCTATTTTTGAATTATGATTTGCTCATTTGGTAAAATAATTTATGAATTGATTTTTTTTTATAGTTTTCACAACTTGTGAAATTTTCATGTTATTGATTAAAAAATACAACTAAAGCAATCTGAATTACATATCCAAATTTCAACTTTAACTTTAAATCAATCTGATTTCAAATCAAATTCAAATGGGACCTTAATAGTGTTGTGGAATGTAATAGGAGACTTGTTGGAGTCTTCTTTACTTAATTAATACATACAATTTAAGAGGAAGAAGAAAAAAACTCTTTAAAATCAACAAGTCTTCGAGTCAAACAACCAATAATGAAGCATTCAAACAAGTGATTATTAATTAGTTGATATTATAATTATTTAAAAATCAATAAAATGATCTAATTAACCTTGTTTATGAAAGAGATTAGGATAAAATTGTAAAAATAAAAAACATTTTTTATTTATAACTTTTTAAGAAAAGTCCTCTTTTATCAGCAAGACAACTCCATCAACGTGAGCATGCATGGCCCAAACAGGGATAAATACATGCATCTTATTGATAGCTATAAATACATATTGCTTAGCCTAGTGAAAAATATAAGCAAATACTTTTCACTTGCAGGTCTAAAACATTACACACCATGAAAGTGTTAGCAATAACACTATGGGTTCTCTTGTTTTTTATTTTGACAAATACCAAGTTTGTTGTTTGTGTAGGGATTTGCAGAGAAAATGAGCAACGAGCGTTAGAGACCTTGAAGAAAGAAGTATATGATCCCTCGAATCGTCTCTCTTCTTGGGTAGTCGGAATTGATTGTTGTCAATGGGAAGGGATCGTGTGCAACAATCTCACTCATCATGTGATTGATCTAAGCATTTATGTTGATTGGTTTGAGTCGAGATATCTAAGGATCAATAACCTAAAGTGGTTGACAAGTCTTTCGAGTCTTGAGAACCTGAAGATGGAAAGTGTTGATATTAGCAAAGCTAATGAATGGCTACAGGTTATTAACATGCTTCCTTCTCTTGTTGATCTTCGTTTATACAATTGTAGTCTTCATCATATAACACCTCTACTTGATCATCACAATTTTTCTTCACTCAAGTCTCTCGATCTTTCTTGGAATCGCAACTTAAATTCTTCTGTTCCGAAATGGGTTTTCAACCTCCCAAATCTCGTTTCCCATGTGGCTCCGAACTCAGAACCAGATAATGTATGTTGACATATCAGATTGTGGAATACAAGGTGAGGTTCCAACTTGGTTCTGGAACTTGTCTTCTCAAATTCGATTACTCAACTTGGTACCAATCATCTCGACAGATCATGAGCCGAGCGGTTCTCCGCTATTAATATACTTGTCTTCCAACAATTTTAGTGGACCAATACCATTGATTTCAACCAATGTAAGAGAGCTTGATCTCTCAAACAATTCTTTCTCCAAAGGTTTATCTAACTTTTTGTGTGAAGCAAAGAATGGATCTTATACATTGGAGATCTTAAATCTCGGGGGAAATGATTTATCAGAAGAAATTCCTGATTGTTGGATGAATTGGCCAGAGTTGAAAGTTTTAATCTTGAGGGACAATAATTTGATTGGAAGCTTACCAAGATCTATGGAGGTTTTGAGTAATTTGCTATCATTAGACTTGCGAAGAAATAGACTTAACGGTCCGTTTCCTTCATCCTTGGAAAACTGCATAAAATAGATTTAGCTGAGAATGAGTTTATTGGAAAATTACCATCTTGGTTGGGAATGAGGTTTCCAACCTTGATAGTCCTTATCCTTCGGTCCAATAAATTCGATGGTGAATTGCCTAAACAACTTTGTCACCTCAAAGATCTTCAGATCTTAGACCTTGCAAATAATACATTTGTTGGAATCATACCAAGGTGTATTGGCAATTTCAGTGCGATGGTCAAAGAAAAAACGAAAGTGGAATATGATCTCGAGTTACAATATTCTGTTTATATGGGAGTTCTAATAGAGAGTGCAATGGTGATGACTAAAGGCAACATGTACCCGTATGATACAATTTTGGCGTTGTTTACAAGTTTGGATATGTCTAGCAATAATCTTTCTGGAGATATTCCTATAAGTGTAACACGTCTTGCAGGATTAAGATCATTTAATCTTTCCAAAAATAACCTAACTGGTAGGATTCCAAATGACATTGGTGATATGAAAGTTTTGGAATCTGTTGATCTTTCAGAAAATCAACTTTATGGTCAAATCCCACAAAGTTTTTCGAGTTTGTCTACATTGAGCTACTTGAATCTATCTGATAACAATTTGTCAAGTATGATACCATTGAGCACTCAACTTCAAAGGTTTTTCACTAAGCTTTTGGGGTGTTTGTGGTTCATTGCTTTTCAAGAGATCATGGAGACATGCTTATTTTCGTTTTCTAGACCGTAGCTGGGAAATGTTGCTTGCAAAGTTACCAGTATGTTGAGAGATATGATTAAGGATATAGTTTGTGTGCTTACATTTCTCATGTTAGCAATCATGTTGTTTCATTTTGTATTCAAATGTGTTTCTGAAGATGTTCAAACAATGTTGTTTCTTTCATAGTTCCAATTTTCATTTTTCAATCATAGAGTTGTGAGACATATGTTAATTTCTTTATTTATAATTTTTTAAGTACTTCATAAAAAAAGTTGTGTACTATAACTATATAAATAATACATCAAACAAAAAAATATATCATTTTGAAATTTTTTGACATGACATCATATCGGTCAAAGTTTAATTGAGAATGCCAAAATGGTCTTTATATGCAAACTTCGAAGTAACAAAAGCTAGCAAGGCAAAGTTCTCTGATTTGGCTGGACAGAGTACTTCACTTGCTGTCCTTAAATTCCATGGCGGGGGCGTTAACCCGCCCTACACTCACCCTCGTGCAACCGAGCTATTATTCATGATCGAAGGAAGCCTCGAGGTTGGCTTAGTGGACACTACTAACAAGCTCTATATATATACTCAAACTCTACAAATTTGGTGACATGTTTGTGTTTCGGTACAATCGATGATCGGATTGTGGCTAAGTCATTCAAGGCTGATCTCTCATCCTTTTGATTGTAAACGATGGATTGACAATGAATTATCAACAAATATTATTAGCTAGATGCGATTTTGCGATAGATTTGCAACAAAATGGCATAGCTAATTCTCTTCTTTTTTGTGTGTGAGTGACTTTCTGAGGAAAGACTGGATAGTTGAGTGACCATCTGAGGTATTAACCCCAAGATTTATGGTATTATGAGATTAGAGCACTCAATTTGCATCTAGCCCTCTTTCAAGACAAGATTTATGGTAAAATCTCCGATTTTCTTCTTAATAAGTTTTTAGTTTTCTTTTGTCACGATCTAGACGATCGTGATCGGCACCCACCCTAACCCTCTGGTGGGAGAACCACTACTACAATCCAAACCAAGCAACTAAACCAAAAACTAAAGAATTTAAGGATACGAGAACATGATAATAGCTAAGATTGAAGTTCCCAAGATCTAACAACTAACAATGCGGAAAAATACACCTAGAACCTAAAAGTCAATGTACCAAAGCATCTAACAATGAATCAAAATCTAAACAAGAAGGGTCACAACCCCAGGCTAATGAACCAATAACTAACTAGAAAAGTCTAAGTCCGAAATGTGGACATAGACGAAAGGAGAGCTCATGGCAGCCTGGAAGAACTGGCTCATCCTTGAATTCGAACGATCACTAATCTTCTAAACGAGGTCTGCCAATAGCCGTCTCAAGATGCCTTGTACTCAACATAGAAAGAGCAAGTGCAGTATCAGTACACAACCACAGTGTACTAGTAGGATCACGCGGTTATCCCACTAAGTGTAACAAACATAAATCAATACAACAATATAATCACACGCATATACAATATTATCAACATTTACAAACAACGAACAACTTCACATTTCTCAAGATACACAATTATGACAAGTCATTGGTCCTCTCATGGAACCCAAACCCAAATAGTTAGCATATCGGAACGTGGTACCCGATCCAATGTTTATGCCGAAACATGGCAACTGATCCCATATTTATGCTGGAACGTGGCAACTAATCCAAGTTAGTGTGTCGGAACACAACACCCGGTCCATTCAACAAGCCACAACCACAATCACAAAGTACTTTCTAATAATCATACAATCAAGTCATGATTCATGGCATTCATCATTCATATTTCCTCATTTACGACTAATGTGATCAATAATGCAACATTCGCATACATACATGTATCATAATGAAGCAAAGACAAACATATATCACACAATCATAGAATCACAACCATTACCTACCTCGAAACAAGCTTGAAACCCTAAGAAACTTGATCCTTCCCTTTCTGGATTCGTTCCACTTGTTCTTAGTCTACGAACAATCAATATAATACGTGAATCAATAAACAATAACTAATGACCCGAATTACCAACAATCCTATGAACCCTAGATCATTCCATGATCCCAATTAGGGTTGTTTCCACCATAAATTCCAGATCAAAACCCTCCCCCATCGATAATTACCCATTAGACTACATTCTATGGATCCAAAAATGAATTCAAGGAGTTAAAATCTTTAGCCTCAAGAATGGTGGAAAATTGTCAAGAAAAGACATGGGTTCGTTCCTTAGATCTCAAATTCGAAAATTGCAGAATAAAACATATTTGGAGTTTATTTATGACTTTAAGTCGCGTCTGGCCCGCCACAGCGGCCCCACCCTGGCGACCAAAATCACCGCCAAAATGGCTTGCACGAAACAGTGAGCTAATTAAAGAATTCCAAAACCCCTATTTCACAACACACCTTCAACCAACGACACTCAGAAACTACCCGTTCACGCTAAGATCAATTTCGGGAGTTCTACTCGCCCGAATTCTATTCTGTAAAGTCGTACGGGTTCCTTAACGACTTATCTATCTACTTATGTGATCAAGTTCATAATAAGATCACCCGATTGTTACCATATTTTTCCACACCTTAATGACTCCGATTTCGTCCAAACCTGGACTAGGTTGGGAATTATCAAGTGAACTTGTTCGCGCTTTGCGTGATTATAAAAGATGATAAGCTACGAATAATGAATAATTTTATTAAGTACCATATAGATGAAGATGCGTTTGCAGTATTGTTAGACATTAATTGTTAAAAAATGAAGAATAAAATACAAATCAATACATAATTTATCTTTGGAGTTTTTGTCGATATCCACTCCCATAAGTTGATCATAATTCAATAGTTTGCATCTTATTTTTCGAGTCAAACTAAAGTATGCATATAATAAGCATAAAGAATATAACAATAAAAAAAATCAATGTGATAATTTCTACAAAGTCCGACAATATCTCTCCAAAATATAACAATAAAAAAAATTAATGTGATGATTTCTATAAAGTATGACAATATGATTATTAATTACTTTAGAAATTAGAATAATAATAAATTGTTAGTGGACAGCAACATAGAATTTTTATGAGTACTCATGCATGTTATGATTTTCATAGTAAATGCTGTAGTACTACTTTGCTTTCAAGATTTACTGGTGTACTTTCTTTGACAATGAAGCCTTATTCCTTTAACTGTTAAATTTGAATGCACTGCTCCACTTATATTTTGTATTATAGTGCTTCTTTTTCTTATTTAGATTTTTCCCTGTTATGTAAGTGTAATATGTAAATTCCTTTTATATTTTCAAGATATTTAATTGGCAAAAAACAAATGATAAGGTAATTAAAGAGAGATGTCATATATATATTTCAAGATATTTTTCTCCATACAAAATAAAATATTTAAACACTCCAATTTATAATTATATCAATTTCAGGAAATTCAATATGAAACAAATTACAACTACATATGGAACAAATTAAATGAATCATTAATTATATTACATGAAATCTTTTCTTTCCTTTTCCTCATTACTCTTTATTATTTTTTCATTTTTCATTTTCTCCCATCGCTCAAGTTTTTATTTATATATTAGCTTACTCCAATCTATCATTTATTTTTATTTATCTCCTTCTAGTTTTATGAAAAATCTCCCATGTTCAATTTTCTCTCTAAAATACTTCATTATTTTCTGCTACAATGAAAATTGATAAAGAAGATAGAGAAAAATTACAAAATATATCAAATTATTTGTGACTTCAGTATATAATATTTACAAGTGTTTTGATTCTCGTGAAACTCCATTGATCATTTTGTCGCGCTTTTCCGCAATTAACTATTTCGATTGTGATCACAATAGGAAAACACTCTTCGATCAACCTTCTTACCATGGTATTAGTGTAACATTCAACAAATTTCGGTAATTTCATACCCATATTGCTGGTGTTTTTACGTCTTGAATGGTAAATGAGTGTGTTTATGATCTAACAGAATCAGAGGAGTATCAAATATATAGTAGCAATATTGACACTTGAAATTACAAAATTGGCTTTGATTCATATTTAGGCCATGGTTGCCTAATTTGATTATTTTTACTTTATCTATTTTATGGAAAGAGAGATGTAGAATATAATGTATGTTATGTTGTATGTGTTTATATAGTATTCAAAAGTTAACGATGAAAAAAAAATTCAAATTCTGTAATTAAGTGATAAGGAATAATTTTCATAAATTTTATAATTAAGGAAAATATTTTTTTATTGTAAAGAATTGATAACTGAAGCTTTTATTCGTATGATTTAATGAGGGAGGATTAAATATTATGCTTTAATATTCTACAAAAAAATTTAAATAATAGTTTAAGTCTTTTAAAAGGAAGAAATACCTAAAAAAAACCCAAAAAAAAGATAAATAGGAATCCAACCCTTATCAACAAGTCTAACTTTCTCCTTTATATATATATATATATATATTTATTTTTTTTATTTTTTTTTTTTACACTTTTAAACCTTCATTTTGTAATTCTTAAATTTTCCATTTCATTTTTTAAAATCAATATTTCTTTGTCCTTTTACAGCGAATAAAGACATTTTTTTGGGGATACCTTTTATAGTCCTTTCAAAAGTTTGTCCTCTTTCTTTCTTTACAAGAAATTAATATATTTATTTAGTTAAAATTAAAAAGAAAAGAAAAAACGTCAAAATCAACAAGTTTTCGAGTCAAGCAGTTAACATCTCGACTACAATTTTTGATAGATACTTCATGATTTCTTTTATTTTAATTTATGTGACACTTTTTCTTTTTAATCAATCTAATAATAAATTATATTTTTTACTTTCTGATTCACTCTTTTTTTCGTCCATTTCGAAAAAAATGTTTTTTTTCCTTTATGGTAACTTTTGAATTTCATTTTTTTTATGACACGTTTAAGATCATAAGATTAAAGAATATTTTGCTTCATCATCCATATTTTTTAGTATAAAACCACAAAATTTAAAATCTAAATTACTTTCTTAAACTTCATACCAAGTTGACTACAATTTTTAGTTACTATTTTCTTTGTTTCAATTTATGTGAGACTCTTGTCTTTTAAATCATCTACGTATCTTTAGTTTAAGATCATAAAATTCAAAAATCTTCTTTACTTTCTTAAACTTTATGTCAAGTCAATAAATCAGAAAAAAAAATTAAAATAAAATAGATATATTTTATAACAATTCAATTTATCTTTTATAAAGACTTAAAATTCGCGAAAATTGGGACGGATGAAGTACCATATAAACATATTGTCTAGCCTAGCGAAAAAATATACTCTTTTCTTTCCTAGTCTGAAATATTGCACACTATGGAAGTAGTGTTAGCAATGACACTTATGGGTTCTTCTCTTGTTTATTATTTTGATAAACACCAAGTTTGGAAAAAAAATTATGGTCAGCATGAACAGATTGTCTAAAACAATTTACTATTTTTATCAATTAACGGATATTTACAAAAATTAAGTGTATTTGAAAATTTATAATCACAAAGATATTTATAAAAAAAAAAACATGATGATATGCAATTTATCATTACGTCGTTTTGGAATATTCTGATATCTTATTTTTGAATTAGCATTTGCTAATTTGGTAAGATTATATATAAGAATTGGAAAAATTTTAATAGTTCCATAACTTATGAAATTTTAATATCTTTGAAAAAAAAAAAATATAACTTAAAAGAAATTTAAATTACATATCCAAACTTTAACTTCTAATCAGTTTGATTTCAAATTACTGATTCCAAATCAAATTGAAACGGGACCCTAATAAAGTTGTGGAGAAGACTTGTTGGAGTCTTCTTGACTTAAGAGGAAGAAAAAAAAAGGCTCATTAAAATGAAGAAGTCGTCGACAAACAATCAATGAAGTGTTTGAACAAGTGATTATTAATAAGTTTATGTTATAATTGTTTAAATATCAATAAAATTAGCTAACCTTATTTATGAAAAAGTTGTAAAGGAAATATTATTTTATTTTTAACTTTTTAAGAGACGAGTAAAAAAGAAGGGAAAAGGCTCAAATATGTCATCGAATTTCCAGAAAAGGCTCATTTATGTCATTCGTTAAAAGTTTGGCTCATCTATGCCATTACCGTTTAACAAAAGGCTCATTCATACCATTTTGTTTTAACAATGATTTTGCAAAACCATTTTTTACACGTGACCAATTATAATTCGACCACATCATTATTTTTTTAATAATAAAAAAAATACAATTCTGAACAAAAAATTAAATTAAAATAACCCATAACCTTAATTGGCCACGTATAAAATTCTGAACAAAAATTGAATTAAAATAACCCATAACCTTAACCTTGAATCAGAACCTGCACTAAGGAGACACATTCCATCATTGGTCACTTTTAATCCATTGACAGCACCATAATGAGCAGTGGTTCTATCCTGACTAGAGAGCATCCCTGGATGCAGTCGCTGCTTCCCAGACCCCCTCACTTCTGGTGATGAAACCCAATGTGAGAAATGGATAAGTATAAATCGACATAGGTTGGGTGGGTTAATTTAGTTTAATTTTTATTCAGAATTTTGATTTTTTTTATAAAAAAAATAATGACGTGATAGAATTATAATTGGCCACGTGTAAAAAATGATTTTGCAAAACCACTGTTAAAATTAAATGGCATGAATGAGCCTTTTCTTAAACAGTAATGGCATAGATGAGCCAAACTTTTAACGGATGGCATAAATGAGCCTTTTCTGAAAGGTCGATGGCATATTTGAGCATTTTCCCAAATAGAAATATAGTAAAACCTCGCTAAATTAATATAAGTGGGACCATTAAATATTATTATTTTGTAGAGATATTATTTAATCGATAAATTAATATTTATTAATTTAAGGAGTGTTTCAAGTTTCAACACGGTAAATCTAAGAGAGTTTGAATGGACCCACTTGTGAAGACATTATTCATTAACTTGTGGTCATGATTAATGATCTCGGTTACCGCAATAAAATGGACGTTAATAACTATTGGATTATCCTGGTGAAAATGATACATGTTTCAATGTCTAGATCTTAGAAGAAATTATGGATATCATCGGAAAAAATAATGTTGATGATAAAGTTGAAGATGATACAATATGTTTGGAACCAATTACGCGTAAGGAAACACGTATCACATCTAGAAGTGTAACACCCTAGAGAATTTTTCGAACTAAGACTCGAACCGTCCTTCATGTGGAGTGAGATTTGTACCAAGGAATTTAAAATTTCTTGAGTGTTAAAGTCCCTAGATGTAACACATTGAGTTCCAAGAAGAGTTGAATTGGAAATAGTCATTTTTGGAAAGAATTCAAAAATCTGGAAATTTAGTTAAGTATGGAAAAAATGAGTTTTTTTGTCAACTTCAAACAGTCATAACTCATAGTTCAGAATGATTTAGGCGAATTTACAGTTATTCCTGGAAAGCTTTTGGAATGATCTTTCCAACGCCGCTAAGTTTGCTCGATTCCGAGTTCGTATGAGTGAGTTATGCCCTT